>OY294068.1:172682569-172949210 GCA_958510875.1 Endomychus coccineus
CTACCCCTTGGCATATTCTCTATCCAAGACCTAAAATGTTTTTTACAGTTCAGATGGTAGGAGATCATACAGTTTGACTTCAATATAGGTGAAACACCTTTTTCCAATTGATTTCTTAATAATATTCTTCATACAGGATTTGTTTCTAACCTGATATTCATGAGCCTGATAGTCTATACAATGTCTATTTGAGAAGAGCCATACCAAAGTGAAATATCCATAGAGCTGTCTTAAGTCCATCACACCGGATTCCTTGTAAATACGTACAGTAGGATGAGTTCTTCTCTTTTGGAAAACAACTTTAAGAACTCACGTTTGTGTGATTTCCAGACTGTTCAAGTAGTTATTTCTAACCGATTCCAACCAATAATACCATATGATAGTTGACTCTGTACAAGAGATAAATAAAGTGTTCTTAAGTCCTCCAAACCTAGAAATTGTCTCAAATACTTGAACTTAAATATAAGTGATCTTACTTTCTTGACAACCGTTTCAATATGTGAATCCCATCTAAAATGTCTATCTACCGTTATACCAAGATAAACAACTGATTCCGAACTATGTAAATCGAGTATCTCATCATCACTCTGTATGCTGAGCCTCCCGAAACTTGGTAATTTATTCACATACGAAGTGGATGAAAGGAATTTCGTTTTCTGCTTATTCAGTGTCAACAAATTTATATCGAACCACTGTTTCTGATTTTAGCGAAGTCAGCTTCTGATTTCTCTTTAAGATTCTCCCATGTATTACTGTCATAGAATGTCGTCAGCAAACTCATAATAATCACGTCTAGCTCTGGAACAGAAGATCAATTATATAAATTGTGAACAGCAGTGGCCCCAAAATTGTACCCTGTGGCACACCAAACTCGACGACCCTTGGTTCACTTATGACCTCACCAATCTTCGTACACTGCTGTCTATTCATTGAGTAGCTATGTCTGTCAAGAAAATCCACTATTCCGTTTTTCAAAGCGGTTTCAAAAATTTTACTAATATTAGACGTTAGCGTTATAGGTTCATTTATTGAATATTTCAGATGTACATACTCGATTTGTGATATTTTGCGGTGAAAACGTTCAATGTTATCTGAGTGGCGTTTTTATTATCGATTGTTGTGTTGAATAATTTTCGAAATGTAAAGTAAGTGTTTTATTGTGATTTTTCAGATTGCTTTCGCTTTGGCTGCCTTCGTGGCAAGCGCATCTGCTGGACTTATTGGAGGTGGTTTAATTGGAGGAGGTCTAGTTTCCACATCATCTTTGGATGGTGGTGTCATCGCCACAAGAACTATCCACGGAGGATTAGTTGACCCATGGAATGCGGGTTTGATCGCTTCTCCATGGAACTCTGGTTTGGTTGGATCAGGACTCGTAGGAAATCAACTAGTTGCAAGAAGTGGCTTGGCTGGATCTGGACTGATTGGTTCTCCCTGGAGCTCTAATGTCATTGAGTCTCAGTGGGCTTCACCAATTGTTTCTGCTCATCAAACTGTTTGGTGAAACTCCAAAAAATCATAGTGTATATAAAATAAATATAATAAATAAATGTTTGCTATCAAATTCTTTTTTCATCCCAAAATGAAATTATCTAATCAATCATTCATTACGGTAACGGTGACTTCCAAGGTTTTCTTACGGTCATGGAAATTCATTAAAAATGACTGAAACAAAAAAGATCAAACCAAATTGTTGATATCTTTTAAATAAAATGTTGGCAGTCTTCTTGTCACAAACCGTAATTCTTATATCTATTCAGAAGCAGAATCGTCAAAATGTTATTTCTTCTCTTACCGTCAGTCTGTCGACTAAGTAATACATCTAGGAACGGAAGTGAACCTTCTGATTCAACTTCCTTGGTGAAAAGGATATTAGGATGTAATGAATTCAAATGATTGAGGAAGGAAACAAGATTTTCACGACCATGTTAAAAGATAACGAAAGTGTCGCCGACATATCTAAGCCAACATTTCGGCTTGAGAACAAATGAGTGAATAGCATCTTGCTCAAAACTTTCCATGAAGATATTTGCTATGACCGGAGAAAGTGGGGAACGCAGGACTGCTCGTAAAACTTGCCATTGTACAGAAAATATGTGGAAGATAGACAAAAATCAATTAACGGTAGTAAGTTCATTGCAATGTTTGTGGCAAGTTGAGAAATTATGGAAAGTGTGCCTGGAATAGGAACATTGGAGAACAATCATTCGACGTCGGAGGTGACAAGCAAATCGCCTAGGTTAACTTTTAGAAGTTTGAAATTTTTCAACGAAATGAAAAGAATGTAGGATAAAACTGTTGGAATTACCTACAAGAGGTTTGAGAATAGATGACAGATATCGAGAAAGTTTATAGTAGGGGATCCGATAGTGCTGACAATTGGTCTCAGGAGAACTGATTGCTTATGAATTTTAGGCAAATCATATAAGCGGGGGCTTCTTGAACAATGGGGGATAAGAAATTTCTTAACTGGATCAGGAAGGGAAGAATGACGAACAATTTGTGAAATTGAACGTTCTATATAGGGGGTGGGATCTTTTGTTAGGAGTTTATAGGAATTAGTTTGGAGATGTTGCAGGAGAGTGATATATTTTTATATATTTCATCATTGATTTAAGTATTTTAGCTGGTGTAGATAACACTGACATTTGCCTGTAATTGTACATATATTTTATATCGTTTTCCTACATAGGGATAAGAACTCCGCAACTCCGTCTGTCGGTGCAGATATGAATCCGCCTACCTCAGTAGCTTAGTATCAGGTTCTCCAGGCCGCAGGTCCGAATTGTACATAAATCAACCTACAAAACGGTTGCGTGAGCATCTAGGGAAACTGAAAGTTTCACCTTAGTTATATACGTGTAGACTCCGACTTCCTCTGACGGAAGCGGTCCGGAGTCCTTGTCCTCCCAGTCCCTCCTCTGGGTTATGGGGACGTCTGGCGCTATGGCATCCTGTTTCAGTTGTAAAATCAGGCAGTTTCCAGCAGCCCATGTCCAAATTCTGCTCTGCCATGACCGTGATTATCAGAATCGGACTGACCCGTTTTCAATATTGTTGTTTTCTAATGAACTGAGATTCACAATTTTGTAGTTAGATGTAGAGTTTTATTTATTTATTATAGTATCAGTAATTAATAATTGTAATAGATATAATAATATCAATCAATTTGGTTCAGTTGATTATTTTTATGTAAAACAATTTTAATTTGAAACAGAGCATCGGAGATTTATTCCGAGGCAATAACCAAGTATTACTTATTAAAATCAATAACATATTTTTGGGAGAACTTGAAATTATCAAAATATTTAAAGAAAAAATGTATCATCACAATTACACATTCTATGTAAAGCAACAGCCAGGAACTAGGATACTATATTATCAGACAATTTATTCAATAATTAATAGAGGAGTTTGTAACGTGAACTACAATTTATTATAAATTTCCGGATTGTTATCGCCTTGACCGCCTTCGTGGCAACCGCATCTGCCGGAGTTATTGGAAGTGAATTAATTGTATCTCTTCTTGATAATGGTGTGATTGCGACAAGAATCTCCATTAGTTTCAGAATTGGTTAACCCATTGAATGCCGGTTTGGTTGCTTCCCCCTGGATTTAATCTGAACTGAACTTGTAGGAAACCAGGAAGTACCCTAGTCAACCACGGATCAATTGTTTCTCCCGATAACGTTGATTTAATTGCTTCTCACTGGTATAATTGGAGCTCCATGGGCCAGTAATGGTTTGATTGGATCCCGCAGCACAATCGCCTCCCCACTTGCTCAAATCCTTTCAACCCCATCAATTTGGGAGAAATATGAAATGTAATTTTTACATATATCCAATAATGAATAAATAATTTATTACACTCAAATTATTGTCTATTTATAAATCCAATGCATATTCTCAGTATACACTGAGCAAAGTTACAATGTGAAATGTTTTCATAATATTACAGCTTTTGATGAGATGTTAACAAACTTATCTGACATTTTACAGCATAACTACATACATGCCAATGCATGCGGAAACAAGAATGTAAAAGATTAAAGCACAGTGAGGTATAGTAGATTGTGCAGGACAAAGCTACGATTCACTAGCTACCAATCACTCGATATTATACATTTTTTTTAATCTGCATGATTATAAACATAAAAAATCTACAGTCACACCTCCTTTGACAGTTTTGGAGTTAAAGGAATTGGATGCTGGAAATAAAGTCATGGCAACTGTTATCGATTTAACTAAATAATTTGAATGTGTAAATCATGAGGTAGAATGGTGACTCCGACTTACTATACCTCAAGCCTGGACCAACTGCGACCGACGCTCTTGATTCTTTAGGCTCACCCAATCACTCCGTATCATGTGATATTTGTAAAGAAAAACAACAACTTTTAAATATCAGGTTAAGAGAAATATAACAGTAGGTTTCCCTCTCCTGTAGTAAAAGCATAAAAAACACATATACACAGCAATAGATAGCGTGTGACAAATTGATATTGAATATTTTAGTAGTAGTTTGGAAAAATCGAAAAGTTTTATCAAATCAGATCGATGTTTCGAATCATGTACACAAGTGCTGCAAATGAAAGAAGGCGAGGATAGTAATAATTATCCTTCGAATCCAAGTCATTTCAAAGAACTCGTCATATTAATTAGTGAACGCGTATTCATTTACGTAATTCTTGTAGAAAGATATTGATATCAGGGTTATTTTCGCCACCAAAATCTGTACAGAACGATTTGATAGATTCTATTACTTTTTATTTGATAAAGAAAATTGAAGAAGAAATTTCCAAGTCTTCCTCAAGTTGATGGCAAGTTGTCGACACTACGGTCAATAGTTAATCTTAATAAATTATGTTATAATGAATTTTTATTTATTTAAGATTTATATATAATTTTGAATTGGCTATTTATAATACAGGTTAAAAATGTTAGGTGACTAGCAACCGCAAACCTTTCTTGTGAACCACCGGGAATCAGGAAAGTGATAGCAAATTTGAATAATTTGAAATCAATATGTGTCAGTGTTTTAATCAGTCTTCTCATTATAACAACTTTTCGTACCATTATACCTGACAATATTGAATAACGTATATGACAATGAAATTTCTGGTTCCTATGTTGAAAGTGAATCTTATTTGGAGTAAATATTTTTATGCATGTAATATACCGCACAATTTCATAAGACACCATACTTTTACCATTTCTTCTTCCACTAGCATTTAAGGTTTTTCAATGAACTGAGATTCAGAAATTTTGTATTTAAAGCTGACTTGATCTACAAATGTTATCAATTCAGATTGAACTTCTGTAAATCATTCATCATGAACGCTTTGGTAGGTATATTTTAATTATTTGATCTCTTCTAGTGGTTAACATTTGGAGAGTTGTAACCGATTTGAGGAAGTTTAGATAGTAGAGTTTCATCAAAGTTATTATTGTATCAGTACTAATAAACTATGAAAGAGTTCATACTGTGGATACGCTATAAATAAGAAATATACACCCTTCTCCATTAAAAATACTAAAATACACATTTATATTGTATCAGTAGTTAATTTTTATAATAGATACATATATTAATATATTAATATCAATAAGTTTGGTTTATTCGATAATTTTTATATCAAAAGCTTTTTGGGAGTACTCTAAATTATGAAAATATTTAAAAGAATCCTTTGAGGAGGTTGTATAATTAAAACGTGTACCACAATTTATTATAAATTTCCAGATTGTTATCGCCTTGACCGTCTTCGTGGCAGTCTAATATCGATTGTTCAAAACTTTATAAATTGTAAATGAATTATAATAAATAATGAATAATATTTTCAGGCTATCGTCTCCGTCTTCGCCTTCGTGGCTGCAGCTTCCGCTAGCTTAATTGGAGGTGGTGCAACATCCAGCGTGTATCAGTCAAGTACCGTTCATGGCTCCCCACTAATTTCTGGTCTAGTTAACCCATTGAATGCCGGTTTGGTTAATGGTGGACTCATCGCAACATCTCCTCTTGATACTGGTGTGATCGCTACAAGGACCATCCATGGATCTCCATTAGTTTCCGGATTGAATGCCGGTTTGGTTGCTTCTCCCTTGAACGCTGGTTTAATCGGAAACGGACTCGTAGGAAACCAACTCCTTGCAAGAAGTACTTTGGCCGGACATGGTTTGATTGCTTCTCCTTTAAACGGTGGATTAATCGGTTCTCCCTTGAACGCTGGTTTGATCGGAAATGGACTTATAGGAAACCAACTTCTTGCAAGAAATACCCTGGCCGGACACGGATTAATTGCTTCTCCCTTAAACGCTGGTTTGATTGCTTCTCCCTTGAACGCTGGTATTATTGGAGCTCCATGGGCCGGTAATGGTTTGATTGGATCCCGCACCTTAATCGCTTCCCCACACGCTCAAGTCCTTTCAGGCCCATCAGTTTGGTAAAAATATAAAATGTAATTTCTACAAATATGAATAAATAGTTTATTACACTCAAATTGTTTCCTATTAATAAATACAATGCATATTCTCTGTACCCACTGAGAAAAGTTTCAATGTGAAAGATTTTCGTAATATTACAGCTCTTGATGAGATGTTAGCAAACCTAGCTAACATTTTACGGCATGAATACATGTACATGTCAACTCATGCGGAAACAACAATGTAAAAGGTTAAAGTACAATCACGTATAGTAGAAGCAGGACAAAGCTACAATCCACCAGCTTCCAATCACTCGATATTTTTTTTTAGTCAATGGAATATGCAAGTTAATATCATTATTTATATATTTATATGTGAATTTATTGATAACGAATCCTTGGTTTCGTGTTGTAAAAATATAATTATCAAAATAGATAATGTTGACAATAATTTGTTTTGTATTCGTAAGTACTTCACAAACAATAACCTTGTAATGAATACGCAAAACAGTTTTTCTTTATACTTCCACCCTATAAGCATAGATTATGAAATGCATTCTCTAATCTGTGCTATAGGTGCAATTTAAAATACAACAATTCAACAAATAACAGAGTTTAAAATATTGAAAATTCATAGAGACATTCCATTAAAATCAATTATGTGGAACAAAAATGTTCTGTCTTAGTGATTGTAATAAAAACGTTAACTTATATAGCTGGTAAAAGTGAGAACCTTTTATTATTCCAAGTTCATATTACTTATGTGATACGGAATTATGTTCTGGGGCAAGTCAACAGAAATGAAGCGCCTTTTTCTATCAAAATAGCTTAGCCAACTTATAAAGAACATAAAATTCAAAAAAATGTTCAAGCTTATTAAGACAGAGTGATCGTTAGTGAACGAAGTCATTTCTTCAATCGGGTTTTATGGCGAATGTATGTCTTCGTTAGCGTCCAAATGGTGAATGAAATCCCCAAGAAATTTTGAAACAAATTAGATTTGATGTTCGAAATTTACTGGAATAAAAGTTTACAGTGTATCTTAAGCCATTTTTCAGTTACAGAGTAGAGCGGTCCGTCGAAATACTCGATCCTATTCGCTCTGTTCTCCTCACTGTTTGGTGCTTTAACTATATGTCCTATTGTAGAGAGAAATACACTATAGCAATACACTGTAGCCTAGCTACTCGCACTTAAAAGATCAGGTCGATATTTCTTTTCAGCAACTCAAGTGGTTGCCTCCTCTTATGCTTCAAAGGAACCCTATGTTGTACAAAAGACTATAAAACCATTCATCGTTTATTCCAGCACGTGTGTTCCGTAAGTTTAATTATTGATAGTAAACTGAAGAAATAAAATAAATACAATAGTTTGAGTTTCACTAATTTAATTAAGACGGAGTGAGGCAAGCCCGATGAAATCGCTTTATGATCGACTTTAATGGCACACATTTGGCTGTCCTCACTTTGAAGAAGATCGGGCTATTTGCAGGCGAAATTAGTGCAGCGTTTCTTTGAACCTTCTGCCAACTGAATCTATTACTGAAGGTGAGTTTCAAGTTTAAATTGAGAAATTTAGATGTTAAGAGTCGGTCGGAGCCTATGCTCGAATCTTGGGCAATGCGTTTTTTAGCGAAATAATCGGATCAGCTGCTCGTTTTGTAGATTTTGAGCATTTCTTAACCGTCTTTGTGATAGAATTTTCCACCTTTAGCCCATTTCAGAACAGATCAGACATTCGCTACATTTGTTAAGACGCAGTGAGCATAGCAAACGAAGTCATTTCTTGATTCAGTAGGGTTATTTGGCAAATGTATGTTCTCGTGTAGAAAACAAATGGTAAATTAAATTCATTTGAAATTTTTTTTTGATCCATTTTATTAGCTTAAGTCGTTTACAAGTTATAGAGCAGTGCGGTCCTGAAGTACTCGACGCTATTCTCTAAATTTCGAGCACTCTTCGGTGGGCTAACTTTCTGGCCGATTGTAGAGAGAGATTGCTAAAGAATCCAGCCCGTGCAACTAAACAGGCTGCGGATCGCTCTTTTGATCGACATATGCGTAAGACGGCGTGAGCGTAGCTGATACGGCACGTTGTTGGTTTCTACTTAAATGTCGAACGGTGCCTCCGATTTACTGTACCTCAAGTCTAGACAGACTGCGACTTACACTCTTGATCCTTTCGGCACAATCACCCACTCCGTCTTACTACGTTGGGCATATTCGCAGCATACAGACCAACCCCTTAGTATATATTCGAGATGTCAATATTTGTAAAGAAAAACAAACAGCTTTTGAATCTCAGATTGAGAGAAATATAACAGGAGCAAAGAACATATTCTATTGTAAATTCGTCATCTTAGGTATACACATACACAGCACTCGCAAATTGAAATTGAATATTTTGGTAGTAGTTTGGAAAAATCGGTAATTTTTGTCTAATTTGATCGATGTTTCAAATAATTTTATATACACAAGAGTTGCAAATGCGGGAAGGCGATTATAATAATAATTATCCTTTGAATCAAAGTCATTTTAAAGAACTCGTCAGGTTAATTAGTGAACGCAATATTCATTTAAGTAGATTTTCATATCAGGTCCGTTTTTGCCACCAAAAACTGTACAAAACGACTTGATAGATTCTATTCCTTTTGTTTTGATAAAGCAAATTGACGAAGATAGCAAGTTGTCGAAACTACGGTCATTAGTTGAAAATCGCAGTTGCCAGGGGGTTTGTTACGTGAAACATCAGTTTCTCGAATTTAAAAGTGCTAATTTTATATAAATCTCAATGTTAAATAATTTTTTAAAATATGAAGTTAGTAGTGATATGTTATGTTTTTAGACGTATCTAGTTTTTTAAGAAGCAAATTTTATTTTGTTTTAAATTTTTGTAAAATTAATTAGAAAATTTTATAAAATTAAAATTAAATATTTTAAGGGTTAACCTTTGAAATTCATTTTCACAGTTAAATATTAAATTATAAATTGTAGAATTAGAAAAATTTGAATCAATAAAATTATATTATAATAAATTACAACCGCTGACCTTTTTTGTGAACTACCGGAAATCAGGGAAGTGATAGCAAATTCAAATAATTTGAAATCAATACGTGTCAGACGTTTAATCAGTCTTCTCATTATAGCATTTTGTCTCACCATTATACCTGACAATATTGAATAACGTATATGGCAATGAAATTTCTGGTTCCTATGTTGAAAGTGAATCTTATTTGGAGTAAATATTTTTATGCATGTAATATACCGCACACTTTCATAAGACACCATTCTTCTACCATTTCTTCTTCCACTAGCATTTAAGGTTTTTCAATGAACTGAAATTCACAATTTAGTATTTAAAGCTGACTTGATTTACAAATTTTATCAATTCAGATTGAACTTCTGTAAATCATTCATCATGAACGCTTTGGTACGTATATTTTAATTCTTTGATCTCTTCTAGTGGTTAATATTTGGTGAGTTGTATTCATAACCGATTTGAGGAAGATTAGATAGGAGAGTTTCATAAAAGTTATTATTGTATCAGTATTAATAAATTATGAAAGAGTTCACACTGTGGATACGCTATGAATAACGAATATACACCATTCTCCATTAAAAATACTAAAATACACATTTACATTGTATCAGTAGTTAATTTTCATAAAAGATACATATAATAATATTAATCAGTTTGGTTCAGTTAATTATTTTTACATAAAGAGCTTTTTGGGATAACTCTAAATTATGAAAATATTCAAGGGAATAATTTATGATCACAACTACACATTCTATGTAAAGCAATAGCCAGGAAGTAGGATATTGTATTATCAGACAATTTATTTAATAACCCTTTGAGGAGGTTGTATAATTGAAACGTGTATCACAATTTATTAAAAATTTCCAGATTGTTATCGCCTTGACCGCCTTCATGGCAGTCTAATATCGATTGTTTAAGACAGTATAAATTGTAGTCATCACATGTACTCAAATGAATTATAATAGATAATGAAAAATATTTTCAGGCTATTGTTTCCGTCCTCGCCTTCGTGGCTGCAGCTTCCGCTAGCGTAATTGGAGGTGGTGCAACATCCAGCGTGTATCAGACAACCGTTCATGGCTCCCCAGTAATTTCTGGTCTAGTTAACCCATTGAATGCCGGTTTGGTTAATGGTGGTCTCATCGCTACATCTCCTCTTGATACTGGTGTGATCGCAACAAGAACCATCCATGGATCTCCATTAGTTTCCGGATTGAATGCAGGTTTGATTGCTTCCCCCTTGAATGCTGGTTTGATCGGAAATGGACTTGTAGGAAACCAACTCCTTGCAAGAAGTACTTTGGCCGGACATGGTTTGATTGCTTCTCCCTTGAACGGTGGATTGATTGGTACTCCCTTGAACGCTGGTTTGATAGGAAACCAACTTCTTGCAAGAAATACCCTGGCCGGACACGGATTAATTGCTTCTTCCTTAAACGCTGGTTTGGTTGCATCTCCTTTGAACGCTGGTATAATTGGAGCTCCATGGGCCGGTAATGGTTTGATTGGATCCCGCACCTTAATCGCTTCCCCACATGCTCAAGTCCTTTCAGGCCCATCAGTTTGGTAAAAATATAAAATGTAATTTCTACAAATATGAATAAATAGTTTATTACACTCAAATTGTTTCCTATTAATAAATACAATGCGTATTCTCTCTACACACTGAGAAAAGTTTCAATGTGAAAGATTTTCGATATTACAGCTCTTGATGAGATGTTAGCAAACCTAGCTAACATTTTACGGCATGAATACATGTACAGTACATGTCAACTCATGCGGAAGCAACAATGTAAAAGGTTGAAGCACAGTGAGGTATAGTAGACTGTACAGGACAAAGCTACAATCCACTAGCTTCCAATCACTCGATATTATTTATTTTTTAATCAACATGATTATAAACGTGAAAAATCTATAATCACAGCACCTTTTTTCAGTTTTGGAGCTAATATACGAGGAATTGAATGTTGAACATAAAGTCAGAGCAACTTTTATCGACTTAACTCAATAATTTAAATGTGTGAATTATGACACTCTTATTCAACAATTTCAGAGTTACGGTTTACGACGTCAATGCATTACAAACAGTTTGTCCAATTATTTGAAGTTAATTCATATGAATGTAAAATAAAAAAAGGTGTGCCACAAGGGAGACTCATTGATCCAGTTTTGTGCTTAGTCAATGGAATATGCAAGTTAATATCATTATTTATATATTTAAATGTGAATTAATTGATAACGTATCCTTGGTCTCGTGTTATAAAAATATGATTATCAAAATAGATAATGTTGAGAATAATTTGTTTTGTATTCGTAGGTACTTTACAAACAATGATCTTGTAATGAATACGCAAAACAGTTTTACTTTATACTTCCACCCTATAAGCATAGATTATGAAATGTATTCTCTAATCTGTGCTGTAGTTGCAAATTACACTTAATTGAAATTTAAAATACAACAATTCAACAAATAACAGAGTTTAAAATATTGAAAATCCATAGAAACATTCCATTAAAATCAATTATGTGGAGCAAAAATGTTCTGTCTTAGTGTTTGTAATAAAAAGGTTAACTTATATACCTAGCTAGTAACAGTGAGAACTTTTTGTCATTCCAAGTTCATATTACTTAAGTGATATGGAATTATGTTCTGGGGCAACTCAACAGAAATGAAGCGTCTTTTTCTATCAAAATAGTTCAGCCAACTTATAAAGAACATAAAATTCAAAAAAATGTCCAAGCTTATTAAGACAGAGTGATCGTTAGCGTCCAAATGTGAATGAAATCCCCAAGAAATTTTGACACAAATTAGATTTGATGTTCGAAGTTTACTGGAATAAAAGTTTACAGTGTACCTTAAACCATTTTTCAGTTACAGAGTAGAGCGGTCCGTCGAAATACTCGACCCTATTCGCTCTGTTCCCCTCACTGTTTGGTGCTTTAACTATATGTCCGATTGTAGAGAGAAATACACTATAGCAATACACTGTAGCCTAGCTACTCGCACTTAAAAGATCAGGTCGATATTTCTTTTCAGCAACTCAAGTGGTTGCCTCCTCTTATGCTTCAAAGGAACCCTATGTTGTACAAAAGACTATAAAACCAATTTCATAAAGACAAAGTGAGGCAAGCCCGACGAAATCGGTTTATGATCGACTCTAATGGCACACATTTGGCTGTACTCAATTTGAAGAAGGGCGGGCTGTTTGCAGGCGAAATTAGTGCAGCGTTTGCAATCGAAGTCGTTTGTTTGGACTTTTTGTCAACTGAATCTGTTAATTAAGATGAGTTTTAAGTCTGAATTAAGAAATTTAGAGGTTAAGGGTCGGCCGGAGCCTATTTCGAATCTTGGGCAGTGATTTTTTTAGCGAAATAATCGATCAGCTGCTCGTTTTGTAGATTCTGAGCATTTCTTAACGGTCTTTTCAATAGAATTTACCTACCTTTAGCCAATTTTAGAGCAGATCAGACATTCGCTAGTGAGCATAGCAAACGAAGTCATTTCTTGATTCCGTAGGGTTATTTGGCAAATGTATGTTCTCGTGTAGAGACCAAATGGTAAATTAAATTCATTTGAAATTTTTTTTGATCCAATTTATTAACTTAAGTCGTTTACGAGTTATAGAGCAGTGCGGTACTGAAGTACTGGACGCTATTCTCTTAATTCCGAGTACTCTTCGGTAGGCTAACTTTCTGGCCGATTGTAGAGAGAGATATCTAAAGAATCCAGCTCGCGAAACTAAACAGGCTGTGGATCGCGCTTTTGATCGACATATGCGAAAGACGGCGTGATCGTAACTGATATGGCACGTTGTTGGTTTCTACTTAAAGGTCGAACGGTGTCTCCGATTTACTGTACCTCAAGCCTAGACAGACTGCGACTTACACTCTTGATCATTTCGGCACACCCACTTACTCCGTCTTACTCCGTTGGGCGTATTCGCAGCATACTGACTGACCCCTTACTATATATTTGTAAAGAAAAATAACAGCTTTTGAATCTCAGATTAAGAGAGCTATAACAGGAGCAAGGAACATATTCAATTGTAAATTCGTCATCTTAGGTATAAATATACACAGCACTCACAAATTGAAATTGAATATTTTAGTAATAGTTTGAAAAAATCGGTAATTTTTGTCTAATTTGATCTATGTTTCAAATAATTTTGTATACACAAGAGTTGCAAATGCGGAAAGGTGATAATAGTAATAATTATCCTTCGAATCCAAGTAGTTTCAAAGAACTCGTTAATTTAATTAGTGAAAGCGATATTCATTTACGTAATTTTTGCAGAAACATTTTCGTATCAGGTCCGTTTTTGCCACCAAAAACTGTACAGAACGACTTGATAGATTCTATTCCTTTTGTTTTGATAAAGAAAATTGACGAAGATAGCAAGTTGTCGAAACTACGGTCATTAGTTGAGAATCGCAGTTGCCAGGGGGTTTGTTACGTGAAACATCAATTTCTCGAATTTAAAAGAGCTAATTTTATATAAATCTTAATTTTAAATAATTTTTTTTAAATATGAAGTTAGTAGTGATATGTTATTCGTTCTTAAACGTATCTAGTTTTTTAAGAAAAGAATTTGATTTTATTTTAAATTTTTGTAAAATTAATTAGAAAATTTTATAAAATTAAAATTAAATATTTTAAGGGTTAACCTTTGAAATTCATTTTCACAGTTAAATATTAAATTATAAATTGTAGAATTAGAAAAATTTGAATCAATAAAATTATGCTATAATAAATTACAACCGCTGACCATTTTTGTGAACTACCGGAAATCAGGGAAGTGATAGCAAATTCAAATAATTTGAAATCAATACGTGTCAGACGTTTAATCAGTCTTCTCATTATAGTATTTTGTCTCACCATTATACCTGACAATATTGAATAACGTATATGGCAATGAAATTTCTGGTTCCTATGTTGAAAGTGGATCTTATTTGGAGTAAATATTTTTATGCTTGTAATATACCGCACAATTTCATAAGACACCGTTCTTTTACCATTTCTTCTTCCACTAGCATTTAAGGTTTTTCAATGAACTGAAATTCACAATTTTGTATTTAAAGCTGACTTGATCTACAAATTTTATCAATTCAGATTGAACTTCTGTAAATCATTCATCATGAACGCTTTGGTATGTATATTTTCATTCATTGATCTCTTCTACTGGTTAACATTTGGGGAGTTGTATTCATAATCGATTTGAGGAAGTTTAGATAGTAGAATTTCATCAAAGTTATTATTGTATCAGTACTGATGAACTATGAAAGAGTTCACACTGTGGATACACTATAAATAAGAAATATACAATCTTTTCCGCTAAAAATACTAAAATATATATGTTTATTGTATCACTAGTTAATTATTATAACAGATATACATATTAATATTAATCAGTTTGGTTCAATTAATTATTTTTATATAAAAAACTTTTAATTTGAAACGAAGCAGCCGAGATTTATTCATAATTTATTATTTAGTATTATTTATTACAATAAATAACTCAACAATAACTAAATTATGAAAAGATTTGAAGAGATCATATATCATCACAACTACTCATTCTATGTGAAGCAATGGCCAAGATGTAGGGTATTATATTATCAGACAATTTATTCAATAATTATTTGAGGAGGTTGTATAATTAAAACGTAAACTACAATTTATTATAAATTTCCAGATTATTATCGCCTTGCCGGTCTTCGTGGCAGTCTAATATACATTGTTCAAAACTTTATAAATTGTAAATGAATTATAATAAATAATGAAAAATATTTTCAGGCTATTGTCTCCGTCTTCGCCTTCGTGGCTGCAGCTTCTGCTAGCGTAATTGGAGGTGGTGCAACATCCAGCGTGTATCAGACAACCGTTCATGGCTCCCCAGTAATTTCTGGTCTAGTTAACCCATTGAATGCTGGTTTGGTTAATGGTGGTCTCATCGCCACATCTCCTCTTGATACTGGTGTGATCGCAACAAGAACCATCCATGGATCTCCATTAGTTTCCGGATTGAATGCAGGTTTGGTTGCTTCCCCCTTGAACGCTGGTTTGATCGGAAATGGACTTGTAGGAAACCAACTCCTTGCAAGAAGTACTTTGACCGGACATGGTTTGATTGCTTCTCCCTTGAACGGTGGTTTGATCGGTTCTCCCTTGAACGCTGGTTTGATCGGAAATGGACTTATAGGAAACCAACTTCTTGCAAGAAATACCCTGGCTGGACACGGATTAATTGCTTCTCCCTTAAACGCTGGTTTGATTGCTTCTCCCTTGAACGCTGGTATTATTGGAGCTCCATGGGCCGGTAATGGTTTGATTGGATCCCGCACCTTAATCGCTTCCCCACATGCTCAAGTCCTTTCAGGCCCGTCCGTTTGGTGAAGACATAAAATGTAATGTGTACATATATCCAATAATGAATAAATAATTTATTACATTCAAATCATTCTTTATTAATAAATACAGTGCATATTATCTGTACCCACTGGGAAAAGTTTCAATGTGGAAGATATTCGTAATATTACAGCTCTTGATGAGAAGTTAGCAAACTTATCTAACATTTTACCGCATAAATATATGTACATGCCAACTCATGCGGAAACAACATTGTAAATTGTTAAAGCACAGTGGGGTACAGTAGACTATACAGGACAATGCTACAATCCACCAGCTTCCAATCACTCGACATTAGCTATTTTTAAAAGAATCAGCATGGTTATAAACATAAAAATCTACAATCACAGCTCCTTTGTTAGTTTTGGAGCTAATATGCAAGGAATTGGAATGCTGGAAATAAAGTCATGGCAACTTTTATCGATTTAATTGAATAATTTGAATGTGTAAATTATGAGACTCTAATTCAAAAACTTGAGATTTACGGTTTGTAACGTCAATGACTACAAACAGTTTGTCCAATTATTTGGAGTTGATTCATATGAATTCAAAATAGAAATAGGTGTGCCACAAGGAAGTCTGATTGATCCAGTTTTGTGCTTACTTAATGGAATATGCAAGTTAATATCATTATTTATATATTTATATGTGAATTTGTTGATAACATATCCTTGGTCTCGAGTTATAAAAATATAATTATCAAGATAGTTGATATCGTTATTTATATATTTATATGTGAATTTATTAAAAATGTAATTATCAAAATAGATAATGTTGAGAATAATTTGTTTTGTATTCGTAGGTACTTCACAAACAATAATCTTGTGATGAATACGCAAAACAGTTTTACTTTATAGTTCCACACTATAAGCATATATTATGAAATGTATTCTCCAATCTGTGCTATAGGTGCAAATTAAACTAGAATTAAAATTAAAATTTGAATACAACAATTCAACAAATAATAGAGTTTAAGATATTGGGAATTCATAGAGACATTTCATCAAAATCAATTATGTGGATTAAAAATGTTCAAGCTTAGTGTTTGTTATAAAAAGGTTAACTTTATATAGCTGGTAAAAGTAAGGACCTTTTATCATTCCAAGTTCATATAACTTATGTGATATGGAATTATATTCTGAGGCAACTTAACAAAAATAAAGCGTCTTTTTCTAGCAAAATAGTTTAGAAAACTTGTAAAGAACCTAAAATAAAAAAATGTTCAAGCTTATTAAGACGGAATGATCGTTAGCGAACGAAGCCATTTCTTGAATCGGGTTTTATGATGAATGTATGTCTCCGTTAGAGACCAAATGGTGAATGCAATCCCCAAGAAATTTTCACACAAACTAGATTTGATGTTCGAAATTTACTGACATAAAAGTATAAAGTGTACATTAAGTCATTTTTCAGTTACAGAGCAGAGCGGTCCGTCGAAATACTCGACCCTATTCGCTTTTTTCAATCACGGTTTGGTGCTGTCTGATTGTAGAGAGAAATAGTCTAGAGGGTTTGTGCCATGAAAGTAGCCTAGCTACTTGCACTGGCCTTATTACTTATTCGAATTTCTCGAAAAGAGCAAATTTGATATACACCTTAATGAAAAATAATTATTAAAATACAAAGTTAGTAATGAGACATTATTCATTTTTAAATATATCTAGTTTATTTAAAAACAAATTTAATTTCATTTTTAATTTTATCTAATTAATTAGAAAATTTATAAAATCAAAATTAGATATTTTAAGGGTTGAGCTTTAAAATATATTTATATACCTATATATATACTTTTTTTTTTACATTCAAACCTGGTCGGGGCTGCTGCAAGCTCCGACGACATCGCAGCAGTCGCGCCTAAAAAAACCTAAAAGGCGGTTAACCGAAGCTACTCCTCCCCACCGGTCGGTAAGTAGCTACAGGTTCCTAAATCGTGTGCCCTAAGTATTCTAATTGAACCCAGAATGACTGCCTTTTGCATCCGGTCTATCAAGATCTGCGCCGAGTTCCTACAGGCCGGAATGATCTTCAAGTTTGAACGCAGCGAAGACCGAATTCCGCCCAAAACACCGATGATCAGAACCACTAATACGACCTTGTGGCCTGGGTATAGCGTGCGGAGCTCGAACAGGAGATATTTGTCCATTTTTCCTCCTCTTTCAAGACTATGTTCTTCTCTGCCGGAGCGGAGAATTCGATGACATACATAGTCTTGATTAGTTTATCGAGGAGGACAACGTCAGGCCTATTTGCTTGTATGGACCTGACGGTCGGAAACGGATAATTCCAGAAGATCTGGCATTTTTCGTTTCCGACAACGGACTCAATATCTCCTGGCATGTAAGGCAGCACCGGCTCTCGGTCTATTCCGTACGAGTACCTTAGATGGTAATACAGCACCCGTAGGGCCGCATTATGGCGATGGGTGTACGCCGAGGCCGCTTTTGCCGGACATGCCGACAGAAGGATATTATATATATATATATATATATATATATATATATATATATATATATATATATATATATATATATATATATATATATATATATATATATATATATATATAATACAAATTCTAGAATTAGAAATTTTTATCAATAAAATTATGTTATATTAAATCATTATTTCAAAACGTTTTGGTTTAATAGATTTCAAGCAGCTGTTATGTATAACAGCAAATAAAAACATTATTTGGCTTCAATTAATAAGTTGGTTTTTAATAACAAATTTGATGTTTAAGATCAATTCCAAGAATTATAGGTTTGTCTTCTGAATAAAGCAATTTAATGCTTTTAAAATACAACGTTTAATACTATAAGGACCAGCGAAAATAAACACCAAACAGGTACAATAATTTATCAATACTTAGTAACTAGAAAAAATGAACAACCAAACTGGAAGTGGTTTGAACGTATTGCAAAAATTTAAATATTTATGGCACCTTAAATCCCAAATTAAATTGAAAAACAACACCAACAATAATATGCTCATATTTTAGTTTAGGGTATACTTCCAGTTTCAGGTTAATAAATAGGTAAATTATTAGCTAACTTATATGTTATTATCAGTAATATGAAAATATGAGATCACCGTTAAAAATAAAGAAACAGAATACTTTTCACCATAAGGCAAAATAAACATTATTAAAAATATTTCACACACTTATTTTAAAATATTTGTATTTCAGCACTATACTGTATAATCATTGCATAATACTGGTGATAGTTTATCACCCTTTGTGTCTTGCTTGTGAATGAGATAAAGGTTTCTGACATGTGGCAGCGACCGACAAACGGAGATGATTATAATAATAATATAAACAAAAGAATGATGATATCTGCTGCTACTGCGAAATCTGGCAAAGTATGAACGACAAGAATATATATATAATATAATATTGAGACTTTGAGACCCAAGTCTCAATATTATATACACACACAGTCAGATGGCCAACATATTATGACATCCATATTTTTAAGATGAAATAACGATATTCTTAATATCAGACAGCCGTGCTGTGTTAGGGGTAGGACCAGAATCTCCTACCAAAATGTACTCATAGAGACCCCTACTATATTCAGTATCCAAAAACGATCATCAGTTAATAATAAATAAGTGAATAATATAAAGGATATTCAACATCGTGTTTTAATGTAATTTTCTTCATCCCGGAAAACTCCCCAAAATAACAAAAAATCAAACATTAATAATGCTATTATACACTATTGAAAGGCGCAAACTTGATTTTATAATATAAATTAATGGTTAACCGGTTAAGGACTTAATAATGTGAATAGTCTATGTTGGATATTTCACTTCTAAAATGTTAAAATGCGTTTCCAAAGCGTATTTTTTTAAATTCATTTGTACAAATCTGAATTCACTTTCCATGATCTTGAGTAAGTATACATAACCACTATACAAATCAAATAACTCCGTCCCAATGTTGATTGAAAGTCTTTTAACCGACGGTCGCACAAAATTTATGATACGATTATTTTATGTGTTTACTGCCATTAAATAAGTAATGCTGAATTTAATTCTAGTGTGTTTAATACACTACACAAAATATTAGAATGTTCCAAATACTAACAATACTAATTACATTTCCTGAAAAAACATTTAAGTAACTTTGTTTGGGGAATAGCAAAGTTATTTTAATATAACAAACTATCTCATACTAATATGATATTTGATTGTAATATAATTTCTGATTGTTCTCTAGAGAGTCTTGTTATATTGTATTATTATTTTTGAAAATAGTTATTCAATAAGAATAAATGATAAAAGTTAATATTTCTTTTTCTCAGTATGGAAAGAGAATATGCATTATACTAATTAATAGAGAATAATTTTAGTGTAATAAATTATTTATTCATTAATGGATATATGTACACATTACATTTTATATCTTCACCAAACGGACGGGCCTGAAAGAACTTGAGCATGTGGGGAAGCGATTAAGGTGCGGGATCCAATCAAACCATTACCGGCCCATGGAGCTCCAATAATACCAGCGTTCAAGGGAGAACCAATCAAACCAGCGTTTAAGGGAGAAGCAATTAATCCATGTCCGGCCAGGGTATTTCTTGCAAGAAGTTGATTTCCTACAAGTCCATTTTCGATCAAACCAGAGTTCAAGTGAGAACCGATCAGTCCAGCATTCAAGGGAGAAGCAATCAAACCATGTCCGGCCAGGGTACTCCTTGCAAGAAGTTGGTTTCCTACAAGTCCAGTTCCAACTAAACCAGCGTTCCAGGGGGAAGCAACCAAACCGGCGTTCAATGGGTTAACTAATCCAGAAAGTACTGGAGATCCATGGACGGTTCTTGTCGCGATCACACCACTATCAAGAGGAGATGTGGCAATCAAACCACCCCCAATTAATCCACCTCCAATACCTCCGACAGATGCGGTTGCCACGAAGGCGATCAAGGCGATAACAATCTGGAAATTTATAATAAATTGTAGTTCATGTCACAACCTGCTCAAATAATTATTGAATAAATTGTCTCAAAATATAATAACCTACTTCCTAGCTATTGCTTTACATAGAATGTGTAGTAGTGATGATAAATGATTTTTTTAAATATTTTCATAACTTAGATTTCTACCAAAAACCTGCTATTGATTGTAATAAATAATACAAAATAATAAATAACGATTATATAAAAATAATTAACTGAACCAAACTAATTAATATTAATATGTATATCTATTGTAATAATTAACTAGTGATACAGTAAAAATATATATTTTAGTATTTTTAGCATAGAAGGTTGTTTATTTCTTATTTATAGTGTATCCACAGTGTGAACTCTTTCATAGTTTATTAATACTGATATAATTATAACTTTGATAAAACTGTACCATCTAAACTACATTCAATCGGTTATGAATACTAACTAATCTCCAAATGTTAACCACTAGAAGAGATCAATGAATTTAAAAATACCTACCAAAGCGTTCATGATGAATGATTTACAGAAGTTCAATCTGAATTGATAACATTTGTAGATCAAGTCAGCTTTAAATACAAAATTGTGAATCTCAGTTCATTGAAAAACAAGAAATTGAAAACGGGTTAGTCTGATCTAAGAATTCCTAGTGGAAGAAGAAATGGTAAATG
The DNA here is from genome assembly GCA_958510875.1 of Endomychus coccineus. Lineage (NCBI taxonomy): Eukaryota > Metazoa > Arthropoda > Insecta > Coleoptera > Endomychidae > Endomychus > Endomychus coccineus. The sequence continues at coordinate 172,704,062 of OY294068.1, forward strand.
AATGGTGTCTTATGAAATTGTGCGTAATATTACATACATAAAAATATTTACTCCAAATATGATTCACTTTCAACGTAGGAACCAGTAATTTCATTGTCATACACGTTATTCAATATTGTCAGGTATAATGGTAAGTAAAGTTGTTATAATGAGACTGATTAAACCTACGTATTGATTTCAAATTATTTAAATTTGCTATCACTTTCCTGATTTCCGGTAGTTCAAAAAAGGTAACTTAACATTTTTTACCTGTATTATAAATAGCCATTTCAAATTTAAATACAAATCTTAGATAAATAATGATTTAATATAACATAATTTTATTGATAAGAATTTCTAATTCTAGAATTTGTATTATATATATATATATATATAATAAAAATTTCTAATTCTAGAATTTGTATTATATATATATATATATATATATATATATATATATAAATTCGCTGTGGTTTTCTTTTGCTGGTTTATCTAAAGTAAGTTGTGGGTTCTCTTAGGTTTTTCAGCAATTTTAAATGAATTATCTCAATGAAACAATCTTTTCATTCGACGCGTTTCGGCTTTCGCCTTCTTCGGGAATTTATTCATTGTTTACATTATGAAGTGAGTTGATTTTACGGAAGCACACACTCATCATGGCTTTGAAATTCAGACTGGTCTGAATTTCAAAGCCATGATGAGTGTGTGCTTCCGTAAAATCAACTCACTTCATAATGTAAACAATGAATAAATTCCCGAAGAAGGCGAAAGCCGAAACGCGTCGAATGAAAAGATTGTTTCATTGAGATAATTCATTTAAAATTGCTGAAAAACCTAAGAGAACCCACAACTTACTATATATATATATATATATATATATATATATATATATATATATATATATATAATACAAATTCTAGAATTAGAAATTTTTATCAATAAAATTATGTTATATATTTTAAAAATATGGATGTCATAATATGTTGGCCATCTGACTGTGTGTGTATATAATATTGAGACTTTGAGACCCTTCTTGTCGTTCATACTTTGCCATATTTCGCAGTAGCAGCAGATATCATCATTCTTTTGTTTATATTATTATTATAATCATCTCCGTTTGTCGGTCGCTGCCACATGTCAGAAACCTTTATCTCATTCACAAGCAAGACACAAAGGGTGATAAACTATCACCAGTATTATGCAATGATTATACAGTATAGTGCTGAAATACAAATATTTTAAAATAAGTGTGTGAAATATTTTTAATAATGTTTATTTTGCCTTATGGTGAAAAGTATTCTGTTTCTTTATTTTTAACGGTGATCTCATATTTTCATATTACTGATAATAACATATAAGTTAGCTAATAATTTACCTATTTATTAACCTGAAACTGGAAGTATACCCTAAACTAAAATATGAGCATATTATTGTTGGTGTTGTTTTTCAATTTAATTTGGGATTTAAGGTGCCTTCATAAATATTTAAATTTTTGCAATACGTTCAAACCACTTCCAGTTTGGTTGTTCATTTTTTCTAGTTACTAAGTATTGATAAATTATTGTACCTGTTTGGTGTTTATTTTCGCTGGTCCTTATAGTATTAAACGTTGTATTTTAAAAGCATTAAATTGCTTTATTCAGAAGACAAACCTATAATTCTTGGAATTGATCTTAAACATCAAATTTGTTATTAAAAACCAACTTATTAATTGAAGCCAAATAATGTTTTTATTTGCTGTTATACATAACAGCTGCTTGAAATCTATTAAACCAAAACGTTTTGGAATACAAATTATTTATTAAATAATAATAAACCAAAGCGCAGTCTTAGTTGTTAAATTTTTATATATTTTTGGGTATACTAGGTTAGTAGGTTAGTTGAAAGATGGTTTTTGTAATTGATTGATTTTCTTTTCCCTTGTACACATGCAGTAAACTCCAAGCGGCAAAGTTAACGCAGGTTATTTTTATATATTTTGGGGATACTAGGTTAGTTGGTGATTTGAAAGTTTACTTTTGTAATTGATTTATTTTCTTTGCCTTGTACACATGCAGGAAACTCCAACCGGCAACGTTCTTAGCTTGTTAACTTTTCATATATTTTTGGGGAATATTGGGATAGTAGGTTATTTGTTTTTGTAAATTTAATACCGATTATTGCATACTGGCCATTTGTTAATTATTTCTGATTTGCAGATTTATTACCAGCTAATCCATACTGACATTTTATTAATTTTTACAAACTTCCATTTTAAATTTTAACTTACTTATCAAATTTTATGAATAATATACTGAGACTAATATTTTACTGACTGTTTGAAATATTATAATGTATATAATGAATTAAATTCTGTTGTTCATTACGACCCAATTTTTAATAGGTAATTAATAATCAATAATACTTTGCTTGGGTTGGGGACTTCTGGTGTTCTGGACAATATCCGGAAGATACCAGGAAGTCCAATATTGTTCTTGGTTAGCTATAAAGGTCAATATAGTTCACCTAATATATGTCTAGGTACCTCAGAATTATTGTGTGTTTGGGCTCATTTATTTCAACCTAATTTCTCTAATGATGTATTGTTGCTTTTCATATAAATGAAATTTTAGGAACGCAGTTTCTGACATTATTCATAATACGTAACATGATATGCATTGTATTTATCAATAGAGAACAATTTGAGCGTAATAAATTATTTATTCGTTATTGGATATAATATACACATTACATTTTATATCTTTACCAAACAGATGGGGCTGAAATGACTTGGGCATGTGGGGAAGTGATTACGGTGCGAGATCCAATCAAACCATTACCGGCCCATGGAGCTCCAATAATACCAGCGTTCAAGGGAGAAGCAATCAAACCAGCATTTAAGGGAGAAGCAATTAATCCATGTCCGGCCAAGGTACTTCTCCCAAGAAGTTGGTTTCCTACAAGTCCATTTCCGATTAAACCATTGTTCCAGGGGGAAGCAACCAAACCGGCATTCAATGGGTTAACTAATCCAGAAACTAGAGGACCTCCGTGGATAGTTCTTGTGGCGATGACACCACCATCCAAAGATGATGTGGAAACCAAACCTCCTCCAATTAATCCACCTCCAATAAGTCCAGCAGATGCGGTTGCCACAAAGGCGGTCAAAGCGATAAGAATCTGGAAATTTATAATAAATTGTAGTTCACGTATTAATTATACAACCTCCTTGAATAATTATTGAATAAATTGTATTAATCATTTTTACAATCACATCGAATGGTTATGAAGAGAATATTCAACCATCGCTTTTCTTAGCCAATTTTAGACGTAGATTGGGCTCAAATCATAATCAGAATTTTACATAATAGAAACTCAAATATGATTGATCCCAATTTTAGAAATATTTCAATAATTTAGAGGTTTGCAACTGTTTATGTCCAGTTAATTGCAATGAATTGAAATTTGAAGGTATAGCTGTTAGTTCTGGGTTTCCATATTGGTTTTTGCTATATAATTTGTACAAAATGAGCTGAACTAAACCAGATATAATTGAAAAAGAATAATAATAATATATATTTGATGGAATATTACAAATGAACACTATTCTGCATAATAGACCGTAGCAAAAATCCAAAATGAACTCTCAAAGAAAACAGAATATGTTTCGCAACACAGTGCCTTCTTCAAGTGAACATTGAACAATTCTTTTATTTTACAATTTTCTACAGTGTATTATTTTAGTGTAGTGATCATTTGTGATATAACAGATTTATATGAAGTCGAAGCCAACTTCATCGAACATCTTTGAACTGGTCTTCATTTGGAAAGACAAAAAAAAAATAAAAAAGAGATTGCACTTATTAAATTTAAACTTCGATGATATGTTTCGTTGCATAGCAACATCGTCAGAAGTATTTCTGACACTTTTAAGCAGATATCTCAAAGTTTAATAATTGTAATCTCCTAAGTAACAATAATACATATTCAGAAATATGACAGCTGGAATTAAAATAACTTTTCGTACGTAACAACAATCTATGACTTTGACGGAATACTATTTTCTAAATTTCAGTTTCAGTATCAACTAGATGGTATTACTGAATAAAATATACATGATACATACCAAACCGTTCATTATGTGTGATTTACTGATGTTCAATCTGAATTGATAAAATTGGTAGATCGATTTAGATTTAAATACGAAATCATAACTCATATGTCATTGAAAAATAACAATTGAAAACAGGTTTTTTCAAATTATCCTATAATTGTTAGCGGCAAAAGAAATGGTAAGTAAATATTTTCTTATGAAATTATACGTGTTGTTACATATACCTAAATATTCGCTCTAATTATATTTTATTTTCATTATAGCAACCTGAAATTTCGTTGTCAGTTATGTTACCTAATATTGTCAGGTATTCTACTGATGAAACTAATTTAATAAATGTTACTTAAATATTAATTCCGAACAGTTTAAAAAACAACAATGATTGAACGCGAATTTATTGAAAAATCTTAAATGTATATTTGGTTGTAATGTAATTGCACTATAATTAAAGATATTCTGATTTATTTATTTAGCATATGGCGAAACATGCAATATAATATATAGTTAAAAATATGAATGCATTACGCATAAAGAATTAACTGATCAGGAGACACTAACTTCCATCACTCAGATTTTGTTAGCACCATTTTCTGCTTTTGGACACTTCTGGGGATTAAATGTATGATTGTGATATTAGTCTAGTCAATAAGCTGGGGAAATAGGCCGACTTTCTACTAGACGGTCGTATCGGAATTTTTTTTTGCTTTTTGGTTTTTCATGTTCTATGGACCATGAATGTCATTCGTGACTACTAACTGACACTTCAATATGGCCCCATTCACCCCTATACGTTGAAATAACCCTATTCTCAACCCCCTTTTTAAGATAAATTCTAATCTACTAAAAATTGAAAATGAAGCCTTCAAAATGGGTTCTAGGGTGTTTTTTGGTTGCTCCGAGGGCATTTGAAATTATCGTGTGATAAGTCTCTACAGGGCTTATTTTTGGTCGTTGATTACGCATTCGACATCAAAAACGTTTGAAAATAACATTTTGATTATGTGAAGGAAAATTTAACAAAGACTCGCATTTTTGTTTTAATTTATACAAGCTTGTAACTGTTTATTTAATATAATATAATTATTATATTATTATTATTATTATACAATATTGCAATATGATGTGTCATTTAAAAAAATAAATACTGACAATAACATTTTGTTTGCAATAAATTCTGTAAGTAATTTTAAATATACATATTCATAAATTATTCATAATATAGCATTTTAATAATATTCATCATCATCTGATTCATTGATCTCTATGGGTTCACTCCCCCAAAAATTAAAAGCAATACTCAAAATAAAATAGTTTCTTTACCTGTTCACAAAAAAGGTTCATAATATATTCAGGAACGTAGTCGGCACTGGCGTTTTTCCGGAAATTGATATTTTTTAACTTTTTAATTATCAAATTAATAATCAGCTACCAAATAACCCCTATAGTGACTTATCACGCGATAATTTTAATGACGTTAGAGTGTTTTACCTTATAATTTTTTTTTATATTTCCGGAATTTTCATGGCATCACTTTTAATTTTTGTAATTTAACATGAACATCGAAAACATAAACGTAAATCAACACGACACTCAAAAAATTTCACCAAAAAAAGAATTCATAATAACATTTTCCGTGTTTTTCCGGAAAGTGATATTTTAGAATATTCGTAATCAGCAACCAAAAAAATCCCTTAGTGTCCTATCACACGATAATTTCAATGACATGGAAAGACTTTGTTTTTAGATTTTTCAGTTTTCCGCAAATTTTTCTGGTATTTTTCTACTTCGAATTGAAATACGCGACTGTCAACCTCTAATATATATATAAGACGATAATCACGTGAAACATGAGAAATTTTGCGTGTCAAATGTAACTTATTGTAGGAAGTAAAATGAAAATAATTTAGAAGCCGCTAATGAAAAACGTTAAATTATACTTTATGTTACACTGAAATTTGACCCAAATGGTTTACGTAATCTACTTTACAACTCTATGTTTCATACTGGCACCATTGACAGGTTGACTGCCGAAATTATTCACACTATAATATAACCTTCTTTTATACTGCCACTTGCTGTCACACAAACAATCAAAATGTAACGCAGAATCAAGAAGTCTGGGATTTCTTGCACAGAATAAAGACATAAAATAGATCGTGACGTCACAGCAATGACGTCACTTGAATCTTTAACTGCAGGTTAAATATGTACGTGTAATATTTACTTACAACCAGAAAAACATGGTTGTTTTCACAGAATGAAGTACCATTATTCCATTTGAAAAAATAAAGATGGATATCTGGAATATCCTTCGAAACGATGCTACAAAGCTCAAAAACAATACAGTACCCATTTTCACCAAATTAAAGTGAAAAATTTCAAATCCAATAGAAATAACGCAATCGCCTCCACAGTGGGTTACGCACGCACATACGCACATACACACAGACATCATGTCATATATAGTCTAGATCGATTTTTTTTTTAGTTAAATCATTATTTTTATTTGTATACTACCATTATTTCAAAGTATGCTAGGTCATTACATGACATAACTCACTATATTAAAATGTGAAATATGTATAACGCTCCACACACAAATTCCATTTTTGAACTTACGTGAAATTGCCTAAACTTCGTTGTAGCAACACTACTTGTACTGTTTATTATTAGTTGCTATGTATTTCATGGAATAAAGTTTATTATTATTATTCAGAAATGCTCAAAATGGGTATATGGGCAAAAATAAGGAAAAATTTTATAGGCCTATTACAATACTTCCCTTAACTATATAATATAAAGATTCTTGACCCAGTATGAATTTATATAAAAATTCTCGGGAAATAGGTCACAACAACAAACACTCTGCTTTAAATTTTCGTCTTTATGTACGTTTCGGTCTCACGACCTTCATCAGAAGACTTATTATGTGAAAAGGGGGTTAATTAGAACTAATTAGCAGAAGCGTCCATATCGCACAATTTTCAATGAAAAAGCCCACGCCGTCGAAACGAACAGAACCACGAATAATCGAAAATTGTATCGTTAATATTAAAGTATAATTTTTTGTAACAAGAATCCACTGTTCAGTAAAATTTTCAAAATATACAAACGCATATTGCTATGGTCTCAAAGCAACTGAAGTTCGAAGCTATTTGTTGATATTTACTCGAAACCAGATGTAGATTTATGACGTACTTGAAAAGGTTTTAGACCTGCATTGGAATTTACTTTAAGCGTTCTTCCTAAAATATACTTTTAACATTATAAAGACGCATGTAGGAATTTGCAAGAGTTTTAATTAATCAAGTTAGTATAAATCTGACTCAATCCCTGAATATCATTCCTATGGTTCACAGAATTGGAATGCCGTTTTATGTGAATCATCTCCAGGATAGATCTTTTATAATAATTGGTTTCTTTAGTTAAAATATTAACATTTTTGTAATCAAACTGATGGTTATAATCAAAGCAGTGTTTAGCAAGGGCGGTGGAATTTCCTAAGTTATTATTTCTTGTGCTGCTTATACTGGAATCTCTAAACAATATTTACAAAAAAGAATGTACGGCCGTAAGTATAGCAGAAGAAATAATAACTTAGAAAATTCCACCGCACTTGCTAAACACTGCTTTGAATATAACCATCAGTTTGATTACAAAAATGTTAATATTTTAACTAAAGAAACCAATTATTATAAAAGATCTATCCTGGAGATGATTCACATAAAACGGGATTTCAATTATGTGAACCATAGGAATGATATTCAGGGATTGAGTCAGATTTATACTAACTTGATTAATTAAAACTCTTGCAAATTCCTACATGCGTCTTTATAATGTTAAAAGTATATTTTAGGAAGAACGCTTAAAGTAAATTCCAATGCAGGTCTAAAACCTTTTCAAGTACGTCATAAATCTACTATCTGGTTTCGAGTAAATATCAACAAATAGCTTCTAACTTCAGTTGCTTTGAGACCATAGCAATATGCGTTTGTATATTTTGAGAATTTTACTGAACAGTGGATTCTTGTTACAAAAAATTATACTTTAATATTAACGATACAATTTTCGATTATTCGTTTCGACGGCGTGGACTTTTTGATTGAAAATTGTGCGATATGGACGCTTGTGCTAATTAGTTTTAATTAACCCCCTTTTTACATAATAAGTCTTCTGATGAAGGTCGTGAGACCGAAACGTACGTAAAGACGAAAATTTAAAGCAGAGTGTTGTTGTGACCTATTTCCCGAGAATTTTTATACTTAACCATATACTACGTATAATGAGGGAAGTAAAAATGGGACTACTTCGATGACGTCATGAAGATAATGATTAAATATTAATTTCGAACACTTTTGCAGGTTAAATAATGTTTGTAATATATACTGTTGTGATAATGATACAAAAAATACTATAGATTCCATTTGGAGAACTGAAGATGAGGCCAAAAGTACCACTCGCAAGCGGAGCTACCATGTTTCACCTCTTCAGTAGAAATCAATTAAAATTCATGATATTGCCTATCAGAATGTCCAATATAGATGAAACGTGGCTAAACCAATATTTGCTTGAAAGTCTAAATACTTTAAGACTTGAAACATCGAATTATTCTAGGTAAATCGAAATGATGTTAGTTAAAATGTAAAGTATGAATAATCCAAAAATGCACTATAATTTTATTTTTATTTATAATTCTAATAATATCTTATTTTGCTATTTCTCTACTTGTTTGTGCTCTATATCTGTATTATGAACATCAAAGATTTATAAATATGTTAATCGATTTCCTGTAAAAGTAGAATATGGTTCATTAGTAGGTTGTGTAGATTTGTTAAATATTCACTAATTTCTTAATTAGATTTGACCATGTAATTTATATACATTACATTTGGGTGGCTTATTTTTATATACGAAATAATGAACAAAATTTCGTAAGACAGATTCCTTCTTCTTGCGATGCCATTTCTCGATGTACGTAACCTTTGTCAGTGGTTATTGAATGAAAAGTAGTTTTAGGAATTTGTATTTAAACGAAAACTGGAGTATACTTTTTATCAATTCAGATTGAACAACAAATCACACATCATGAATACTTTGGTGAGTACTACTTTATAATTTGTGATCATACAATAAATTTTAATATAATAAATGATTGTCATAATTGAACGCGATTAAACGAAATGGTAATTTTCATATACAATACCACTAGTCCTTAATTTATGTTACGAATATTAAAATTATCCAGAGCCGCGGGCTAATGATAATTTTCTAAAAAAATATTCGTAACCAGAAAAAATGTTCAGGAATAATTCAAACACGGTTGTATTCGGTAAGAAAACTTCACATTATCATATTGTATTTAAACAAATTATTTAAAAATTTATATTTTTTCTTTCGACAGTATATAAATTTCCTATTTTAACAACTGTAAGTCTACGAATATATCAGTTTAAGATTCAACACAGTACATTCTTTAATATTGCGTCAGGTTTGAGTTAAACTGGTAGAAAATTATATTCTTTCAATTATTGTTGTACCTATATAGCAATAATTACTTTAAATCTCTATTTTATCTACTTTAATTGTATAGAAATACTTTTCTGAAATTTAACATAGTTCATTATTTCACAATATGTTCAATTTACATTACTACAATCGGTGAAAAGTATATTCCATCAATTTTTGTTAAAAGTACAAATTTAGTTAAGTATTACGATTATTTCAAAATATGTCAGCTATGATTGAGTTTCCGAAAATTACCTGGGTTAGGTGACACTAGAAAAACTACCCATTTATTGGTTTAAAAACGTTGATGTGAAATTTCCACAAGAATAATTATAATTAAGTAATAATATATTGCATTCATAACAATTGTTTTGATACACTGTGTCTTGTTTTTTCAAGTGATATCTACATACTGTATATTTTTCAGAGAATTGCCATTTAATTTAATCACATTCAATTTTTTTTCGAGAGAATCAATCGGGTTCTTTAAGGATACCACAAGTCACGTCACTTCGCCTTATATTACAATTTTGTTAATTATGAATAATTTTCATCAAGAGATGATCGGCTCCAATATTAATATAATGAGTGTATTTCGTTCTAAATGAACACAGTAATTATACATAAATTCACAGAAAATAAGTCACACCAACACATATGCTTATTATTTTCATCTTCACTTACGTTTCGATCTCACGACCATCATCAGAAGATGTATCAATGTCTGAAACGGGATTTCTTAAAACTATTTGTATCAAGCACAATGCGTCCTTATCGCACCAATTTCAATTAAAAATGCTCACGTCGCCGAAACGAGCAGAAACACGAGTAATCGAAATTGTAGCACATTCATGTTTTAAGTATAGAAATATGTATCACTGCATAGCAATTTTCTTATCAAAAAATATATCGCTCAAGTATTCACAATCGAACAAGATGTTAAAGATTCATGAGGTAATAGAAAATGGTTCTCGAACCTTATTAGAAATATTGCTATTTGAACATTCTATCTGAAATATACTTTTAACATTATAAAGACGCATGCAGAAATTTGCAAGGGTTTAAATTAATTCAATTAGTATAAATCTGACTTAATGATTGAACGTCTGCTCTATGATTATAGACTTGGAGTCACGTTTTATGTGAATCATCTCCAGGATAGATGTTTTATAATAATTGGTTTCTTCAGTTAAAACATTAACATTTTTTTAATCGAATTTATGGTTATAATAAAAACAATGCTTAGTAAGGGCGGTGGAATTTTCTAAGTTTTTGTTTCCAGTACTATACTTATGGTCATATATTCTTTTTTGTAAATATTATTTAGAGATTCTTGTATGTAAGTCCCATCGCAATCTGAACAATTTAATTTGTATACTGTGTGGGTTTGTTTATCTTTAGGTATTGAAGGTCTTAGATTTGAAAAATATTTACCAACACAGTTAGTAGGTTTATGCGCAACATTTATATCATACTTTTTTTAACATTTCTCAATTGTAATACCTGGGTCAAGAACCATTATTAACACACAGTAATCAAATTCAATCAAGTCGTAGAATAACCGTCATGATAAAACTAAATTTTGTGAATAACTTCATCTAAGGATTTTGTATTTGAGTGATTTTCAAATGAATTAACAATTAGCAATTAATGTTTGCTAATCAATGAAGAAAATTCAGTTAATCTAATATTGAATCAACTATCAGCTAGACTCAGTAATAATCCTATTTTTCTATCTATATTTTGTGAATGAGCTATTCCTATCTATCAAATGTAACTTAATTTTCTCATTCTGAAACCAGTGAATTAGGTTTTAAATTTCATAGAAATGATTATCTTACAATATAATTTCATTCAATTCAATGATCTCGTTCAATGTTCCATTCAGCACCTTCAAGATAAGAAACTTAACAGAAGTAAATCTAATTATGTGGTCCATAGATGAATAATAAATCTTGATCAGTCTTATATCGATTATTTAAAACCGTATAAATTGTAGTAGCTACACGTACTCAAATGAATTCTAATAAATAATGAAACATTTTCAGGCTATTGTTTCCGTCCTCGCCTTCGTGGCTGCAGCTTCCGCTAGCGTAATTGGAGGTGGTGCAACATCCAGCTCGTATGAGACAAGAACCATTCACGACACACCAGTACTTTCTGGTCTAGTTAACCCATTGAATGCCGGTTTGGTTAATGGTGGTCTCATCGCCACATCTCCTCTTGATACTGGTGTGATCGCAACAAGAACCATCCATGGATCTCCATTAGTTTCCAGCTTGAATGCAGGTTTGGTTGCTTCCCCCTTGAATGCTGGTTTAATCGGAAATGGACTCGTAGGAAACCAACTCCTTGCAAGAAGTACTTTGGCTGGACATGGTTTGATTGCTTCTCCCTTGAACGGTGGTTTGATCAGCTCTTCCTTGAACTCTGGATTGATCGGTTCTCCCTTGAACGCTGGTTTGATCGGAAATGGACTTGTAGGAAACCAACTCCTTGCAAGAAGTACTTTGGCCGGACATGGTTTGATTGCTTCTCCCTTGAACGCTGGTTTGATTGCTTCTCCCTTGAACGGTGGTTTGATCGGTTCTCCCTTGAACGCTGGTTTGATCGGAAACGGACTTGTAGGAAACCAACTCCTTGCAAGAAGTACTTTGGCTGGACATGGTTTGATTGGTTCTCCATTGAACGCTGGTTTGATTGGAACAGGATTAGTAGGTAATCAACTTCTCGCCAGAAATGTCTTGGCTTCCCAAGGATTGATCGGCTCCAGTGTATATGGTTCTCCTTTGACCAATGGATTAATTGGATCCAGAACTGTTTCTGCCTGGTAATAAATCAATTATTTATGTGTACATATGTAATTTAGAGTGAGCAAATAAATTATCATTTAAAAGAAGATTGTTTTTCTGATCGTATCCAATGATACTTAATTACTTCAGCAATAGGAGAGCATTTGGCGATTTTGGAAAATTGGAACTAAGAACTGTCAACGTATTGTATTTTAAATATGAAGATATTTTGCATGAACATTAGTCCTAGCATAAACTAATACAATTGAATTGGAGGCTCCACGTCCACAGTTATCAATGGTTTCACAATCTTTTCTTTACAACGAAAGAAACAAGTCCTCCGTCAAAAAAGTTCGGAATATGGAAGTATTTAGTTGGATCAATGAAAAAATCTTAGGTAATGATAGTATGTGGTGACAAAATCATAAAAAGTAAATATTGCATATACTATTCTATTAGATGTTTCTGTTCACATTCAACAAGAAGATGGTAATTCGTTCTGCCAAGTTTCGTTCCAATAAATGTCCTCTGGTAGATGAAGTCGCTGTCCTGTATAGTCTTAGAAACCTATATCTTGATCTAACATACTCTGGAAGTTTCGTGGCTCAGCCCATATTTTAAGATTAAATTTAAAATTTAAGATTCAAGAACATTAAGTGATACAATTTTTCTAATGGTGGTATATAAAGTTAAATTCGATTTTCAAAATATTTAATTGTTGGAAATATTCCATAACGGTAGTAGCATTTTAAATTGGATTTGGAATTCCACTTTTTACTTTGCCAAATATGGCCGCTTTCTCTTCTAATTGGCTTCGAACTCATCCAACAGCTCTGCATAATATACCCTTGCCCTTTTCAGGTAATCGATATGGACGATACCGTGTGCATCCAAAAAAAACTGTCGCCATGACTTTGGCCTTTTTCGGCTTCCATTCGCCAGGACAAGGCCACTGTTCCGAATGTTCTTTGGTTTCTGGTGTCTTGTCATGGATCCATGTTTCGTCCATGGTTACGAAATGGTGCAAAAAGTCCTTCTTATCGCCTTTGAATATCGCCAAACACTTCTTTGGAGTTGCCACACGGTCGCGCTTATTGTCAACAGAGAGCAAATGCTGCACTCATCTGGCAGATAGCTTTCTCATATTCAAAAATTCATGCAAATGTTCTGTACCTGTTCGGTTAAGATGCCCATAGCCTCAGCAATCTTGTGCACTTTAACTCGCCGATTGTCGAATATCGTACCATGGATTTTATCGACGATTTCTGGCGTTGTGACCTCAATTGGACGACCAGAACGTTCGGCAACCTTTGTGATCATAGTACTACAACGAAAATTGGTAAACCACTTGTGAATCGTTCCAATCGATGGTGAAAAGTCCCCATAATATTTAACAAGTGATGGTTTGGCTTGCGTAATGTTTTTTCCACGAAAGAAATAATGTTTAATCAAGACACGAAATTCACTTTTTTCCACATTTACAAAAATCTTCAAGGTTGCTTACTTTCGATAGGTGTCAAAACAGAACTGAATGACATATCAGTCTGAAAATTTTAATGTGATCTAGTTAAAGATGGTACTTCACAAATATCCCATGGGATTTTCGATTGTGGTGCCATTTGTTTTATTTTTCGGGGACTTTTCACGTTGCCCTCTTAGTATAATAGGCATACTTTCATTTCTAATTTAGTTCACTCTGATGATAGCTACTTAGTAACTGAACGGTCCTCGGTACTTTAAACGTATTTTTAGTGGATAAAAATGACTGTTTCTTATTCAAGTCTTGATTCACAGGTTAATAGTCATTAAAAACTCCAAGAAAGTAAAGAAGGCTCAACTATTTCCTCATGGGTATATGAGACAACAGGGCCCTTTTGCTCCAAGATACGAAGTAGTATACTAAATTGGAAATTAATAATTTAAAAGTATCTTTATACGGAGGGAGTAAAATACCCTTATCGAACCAGCTCTTTTTCAAGATGTAGATAAAATAGTCATCAACATTTGTTATGGATTCTCCGGAAGTAACGTGATAGTCGGGGTAACGTTTAATAGAAATATATTGAATATTGCATCTCCTGAAAATTGTTCAAATGTTGTTAGAGCTTCAATGTTATTAAATTTCACATCCTTTTCGGGTGGTGGGGGAAAAGTGATAATTACTATCCGATGTCATCAAAAACAATGGGAACTTGGGAGCTTTGAATGGGCTAGGTACATTCACTCGAATTGTAGAAAAGCGAAATATTTCTTCTAATCAATATATTGCAATAATTTACTACCTGTAAACAGTTGTTACAAATGAAAATGTTTAGTAATTATATATAAATCCAGATTCTATGTGATGCGTTCATTCATCTTTGATATTAATATCCTCCACCATAGCTTCCATATCCTCCGTTTCCACCATAACCTCCATATCCTCCGTTTCCACCATAACCTCCATTTCCACCATAACCATTAAGTCCAACTCCATAGCCAACCCCATTAGATACACCAGCAGTTGATATCGAAGAGTGGGATGCGACTGCAGGAGTTGCATATGACACAGCTTGCGCAACAGGATGGGTGGCAACAGCAGGGGAAGCTAAAACCCTCGTTACAAGTGGCGCACTATGAACTATTCGACTGGAAGAAATGCTACTCGTGGCTATGGGGGCAGCTACAGCGTGGCCTCCTAATACAACACCACCCCCTCCCAAAGATCCACCGCCGGCTCCCAACAAACCCCCACCTCCATATAAGGCACCACCTCCTCCTAATAAGCCACCGTTCACATTGGCAATTGAGGCGATAACAGCAACAGTAATAACCTGAAAAAAAGAGAGTGAATATGTTTCTAAGGTCTGGGGAGCTTCTAAATTTGTCAATGGGGAAAAGAATTGCAAAATAGGTCAACTTATTTGATCATATTACAAACAGGATCACTTCCTATCAATAAGAGAAAGGTTTATCAAAACCTAGAAACCAATGTATAGGTTTGTATGAGGTTGGTCAAATTAAAGCTATTACCTCTATTGAAATTATTCAATGATTTTCATGACATAACTCTACTGAATAATATATTTGAACTGAAGTAGAATCAGAAGCATTTATACCTTATGAGTAATATTCCCTTTCTCAACACATTTGTTATTCGAATTTTTCCAACTTTCTATAGGAATGATTTTCATATATTTTTTAATTAATTACACAATGCTTACACTGAAGTCTAAGAAATGTTTCTCCCTTCTTCTTCTTCTTGCAATAAGGGTTTATTGCATTGAATATTTCAACGGTAGATTTTGGAACGAATTTTAATGTTTAATGAATTTGAAATATTATTATCTCATTAAAATATCGGAACAGATTTGACTGCTCAACACGAAGAATGTACGACTTTGTTTATGTGAACAAAAAATTATTATTTTCACTTCATTATACGTAAAAACGGTTTATTGTTTTCTACAATATTTAAAGTATTTCGTAATTTTATATTTTATATCAAAACATCAATCATATTGAAATAATTCCAAACCATCATGAACACTAACGGAAACATGTATAGAAAAATAACACTTAGTGTATATTACAAATACACTGAAATCAATATCGAAACAATAAAACAAAAAAAATTAAAATAAAATGTTCTTACCAAGGTGTTCATATTTAATACTTTATTAATTAGTATTGGTGTACTAGATGACAACGTTTGAAGAGATAATAATCCTAAAATTTATTGCTCTGTATTTATATGTGCAGTATACAACCCTTCCCAACTGGAATATAATCATTTTGCCCTATTTATCCACTAGATATAACAAAACTAGTTGCAAATAAAACCGTATAGTGACCGCATCATATATTATGTTATTCTACCTCTGATATTAATATCATTGTGAAGAATATTCCGTTTCATACGACATAATTATTCAATTCAATTTATACTACATTACATAAGAATGTATCACTAATTAGTTTTGGTACGAGTATTTTACTCATGTGATTGATTTATTTTAGAACTTTTGAAATAATGGGCGATGTATTTATTGTTAATGAATCAGACTTATGAACATGAACAAAATTATGAAAAATGCATCTGTCGAGTTAAAAATATTTATTTGTTAAGGGAATATCTAATAGGCGTAATAGAACATCAAACAAAATTATTATCGAATTTTTATCAATCAAACTGCAATGTAATTTTGATGAAAACTGCTAGATTATTAACGCTAGGTAAAATGATGGAATAGAAAAATGTCAGTTTAATACAGCATGCTTTCATTTAAAATTCAAAATAGAGACATAAGCATACTGTATATAGTTATATATTTTTTATGTATTTTGACTACACCAGAGAATATCCTATGGTGTTGGAAAAACATCGTGTGAGGCAGCCATGGAATGTTGGGAGAGGAGATGGGCATTGGAATAGAAAACCAAGTTTTTGTGAAGTTTTTCGCAGTGGGCCTCACATGATCGTCCCATGAAAGGGTACTGATGTTGGTGATACCGAGCATGGATGACTTCATAGTAATAGTTGTACCTTACATCATATTAGGGATTGTGGGATCCGCCTTCCTGGAGTAAATACAAGCTTGAGTTTTGGGAGAATCAAACTGTACTAGTTTGTCAGATCTCCATTGAATAACCGTTGCCAGATCTTTATTGATAGCGTCGATCTTTTTCTGTCTCATTGCTTTGGCTTCATTGGAGGATATAGAGCTTTTAAGTGAGAAAGTGTTATGTTGTTGATATGGAGCAGAAACAAAGTTGATACCAAGATAGACCCCTGAGGAACACTAGCGTTAATTGCCATTGTATCGGAGGGGACTTCGTCAACCACCACATGGAGTGATGATATCTGAGGGAAAACTCGATATTAAACGACAAAGTTGAGGCGGCAAACCAGATGACGGAAGTTTTTCAAGAAGGCCCTGGTCCCAAATTCGGTCGAATGCTTTGGAGATATCTGATGCGACAGCTATATTTCGATAGATGTTGACCATGTATGTCAATCTTTGCTGGCAAAAGGCATATTGCCGGTCATTCACAATTTTTGAGCTCTCTAGGTATTGAATGAGCTCGGTGTTAAATGCTTTCTCCATTGCTTTAGAAATCACAAATGGTAGTGCAATGGGTCTATCATTATTAGGAAGGATCCTCTTCCGTTTTTTCAGAATTGATGGGACTCTAGCTGGAAGGAAACATACCAAGTTTGTATGAAGGACCTGCAGAAGGCTGGTGTTAATTCTGGGACACATTTCTTGAGAGCAACAGGCGGAATTCCGTCTGGTCCCATAGCCCGTGTTGATTTCTTGGTATAGGGCATGTAAGCCCCAGTATGATAATCTCCGAAGTCTCTTTGACACATTGCTTCGGGTTTTCAAGTTCAAAATATATACTTCTCCAAGGAAAGACAGAGGAAAACCATCAAAGATTGCGATTTCAAAACTCAATTACAACTATATTGGGACCAGAGTCTAAATGATTAACTACCAGAAATATCGTACAAGTATAATCTCCACAGAAGATTGACTCAACAACAGTAACCTATCAACGTCTCAACCCTGCAAACCAATGGTGAATTCTGGTAATATTATACTCTGGGCAAACACACCACTATCTTCCAATCGGAAATACGGGCCAGAGGCCAAGGAACCCCTAATAGGCCCTGAATCGGCAGTGGACATCGCGAACAGTAACATCAACGAGACGATCCCCTACTGGGTCAGATGACAACACTCGGAAGAGTGGCAACAAATGAACGGTTACAGACAGTCGGATGCACTGATTGGGCATTACGGAAGACAGGTCTCAGGAAGTGGGGAAGATGGTTAAACCCATTCCAAACTTCTGACATAGATACTAGAGGGACTTTGACCGTTAAACTACCACCTCTACAAAATTAATCTTCACCCTTGTGAAGGTGGTGCAATCTAAAAATGTGCAGATGCATAACACTGATTCTATAACTATATCACTATAAGTAAGACATAGTCACTCTTATTCACTAAAAATTCTGTTAAAGTACCGATGACCTTTCGGCTACCAAGTAGCCATCATCAGAGTAAATTAAATTATAAATCAAAATGTGCCTATTTAAATACTATTTGCGAATAATAATGCAAACTAGGAGTTATCCTCAGCTGGAGATAAATCGTAATTTGATAAATTGCTTTTTCGTTTATACAGTTTCATTTCTTCTAAATTACCTAGATATTTGTCCGTATTGTTTTAAAAGTGATAAGCTTTCTAGAGAAATGGTGTGGCCTGTATTTAAAATGTGTTCGGCTAACGCTGATTTTTCTTTACAAGGCCAAAACATTCTTTATACCGAGTTAAAATATGTTCCTTCTAGTTTGACCCACATAGCATTTTGAACACACACAATCAATTTTGTAAATCCCCGATTTGTCCGAAACTTTATCAACGGTGTTTCCGACTTTCAAAAAATCCGGGATTTGATGAATGATTCTTATGTATATTATTAAATAAACACTGACTTTGTGCTGCAATTATAAAGTAAAATTGAAATGCTTTGGACAAGTTTTTAAAGTTTAGTTTATTTATTTTCAATGAATTCTCGTTCTCCATCCGTTATAGCATTGTAAAGGTTAAGTCTCTTGAACTAATAAGAATATAATTAAAATCCAATAAAAATTCTATAATTACTGAATTATTATGCAAATCGACGAATCTACTTACATTCATTAGTGTTGCATTATATCGCCAATAAAATGTAGGAGTGAGATAATACAATAGGAATTACTAGATTACTAGATTAGACCTTGAATTTAAACTGCACGCTCAATTTGAAGGGAGCAGCCATTGATCATTTTTTGACCGTATATAACTCATCATCCTGATTGTTGTATAATGGTTTAGTATTTTATTATTGGAATGGAATCGTAGAAAAGTTCAATTAAATGTTCAACCATGGGTTAAGTTTGATGTAAGAGCACGATTCATTGTTTATTTAAACATATTCACAAACAAATTTTGTGAACCGAGCTTTACAAATTGTTCCATTGATAAAAATGATACCATTTATAAAGAAAAGATCAATAATCGTTTCTTGACCACTACAAATAGCTGGATTAAGTAATAAGTTAGTTTTAAACGAGTGTTGGTAATGTGGATTAGGATTTCACAAAAATGCACTCTAACCGGTAGATCGTCTGGCAAGAGCTCTTGAACTTGTCTGTAGTGATAAGGATGTAGATGAGGCTCCTCAAGAATCCTCCAAGTACTTGCAGAAAACGTATTTGTTTGTCGTGCCATATTCCTTACGCTGATTGTTGGATCTTAATCAACTAAATCTAAAATGATATTCACTTTCCGAATGGTTCTTGTTGTTCTGGGCATACCAGATTTTTTTTTTGTGTCACTTTCCTAGTTTCGCGACAACGTCGTTCCACGGCTCTAAACGTTTTTTTTTATTTGGTATGTCTCTTCTGGGAAACTTTTCTGCATAACGCGTGGCAGCTGCACTAGCGTTAACTATCAATAAATGTCAGTTTTCCATGGCTAACTCAGACAAAGCCATTTTGAGGTTTGCAACGACCTTTTTTTACTGAGGACGTGTATGCCGTGCACTGACACAGCACATGCATAGGTGTCTCATCTTCCACGCCGCACTCCCTGCAATTGGGCTGATCTACCAGTCCCATCGTATAGAGGTGTTTATTGCATGAGGCGTGTCGGGTCAGGAATGCAACAAGATTCCGTATTTCTTGTCTGCTGAAGGTTAGCAGGTTTTTCACTCGTTGCTGCTGGAGATCTCCCATCAGTCGCTTGGAGTGCGACATACGGGGCAGTTCTCTCCAGTAGGCCCGGTGCTCTATCTCGAGCCATTTTTGGATTACAGATTTCGCTGTGACATGAGAAATGGTTTTTGCGCCCCCGCTTCAGCCAGTGCGACGGCAGTTTCTGTCCCTTCTCGTTTGGTTTCTTCAGACTCCCACACGAGTGTTACTCTATTGGGGTTCATTATTAGTGCCGTTAGTTTTTTGACGCAATCAAGTACACATTGTGAGGTGATTGTTTATGACTTCAGTGCCTTAAGCACGATCAGGTTGCTCACTATGATTGTGATTTGTCTATTTGCATAGGCTCTCTCCCTCATAATTTGAGCACATGTTGTAATTGCAACTATTTTTGCTTGGAATTCTGTCGCAAAAGTCCCTAGGTTCAAAGAAATTCTTTCCCCTTGGTCCGTTTTCTCGACTATTCCAGCACCCGTACTTTTTTCCGTCTTGGTGCCTTCGCTAAGCCATATGGAATCCCCTGGTATCATATGAGGACTGCCCCCCAGCGTTCTCCCGCCCATTCACGGTTTGAATCATGAAAGGCACGGAAGCGCTGTGAACCTTGATCCTATCGGATCTCAACCCCAATGGCCCAGGTTTTTTTGAACACTTACTCTAACTGATTGAATATTTCATGTTTTTATTCAAATTTATTTTAATTCTTATTGTGATTCTTCGTTTAATAAATAACTTTAGCATTAGAATAACATTATTGTTTTTGGTTCTTAATAAATTGGTAATTGTTTCTTACTTATACCAGCATCAGTTATTACTTCATTATTTTCAAATCAAAATGTTCCGAAAACGGTACACAATATCGAGTTTTACCAAGAGTACCTTTTTGGTGTGAAATTGAATGATGTTTAATTTTACGTAAAATTTAATTAGAAAATCTAACCTCAAAAAAGTTAAAACTACTTGGTACGAACCGTGTAATTAGGGCCCTCTATGAGAGTCAGATATAAAAATAAATTCATGCGATGTGTCAGCTTCCAAAACATTTTCATGCCAAATTTCATTACAATGTTGTCAGTAGTTTAGACATAATCGTCAAAAATGTCTTTAACATTTTTTTTACAACGTATCTTGAATACGGATGCGGTTAGGAAATTTTTTTTGAAACAGCCTGTATTATAAGATATACTATTAATTACGTGTAAATAACAAATTATTTTTAATAATCAAAATATGTTGATTATTTTTAGTTATAATTCAAAGTATATTTGTTATTCCCCTTTTTTTTAGATAAAGGGAGGGGCGCAAAGTTTATATGCGAGGGGGTGGAGCGGAAATTAGCTGCGCTACTGGACTCAGTGGATGGTGATTCTGTTTTGCACTCCTAAGGTGTATAGTCTGGTTTCGTAAGTAAGAAGCTTTGAGCGTTTGAGCTCAGAGCTTTTGTGGCTGTTTAACATGATGGGGTATATCCTTTTTGTATCCTTTGTCCAGATCTCAATTCCATGGATTTCTGCTTTCAATAAACAAAACTTAACATTTTTGGATTACTTTTATTCACTTTAGTATATGAAATCAACAACAAACTAATTTTATAATAAAATATTTTGGTCAATGTGTTAATAAATATTTATCGTACAAATTTAAAAATCTCTCTCTACAACTAACTGAAACTTTAAGTTTGGCACACAGTAAAAACACACCAGATAATTTTCGATGAAGTGAATATATCTCTTCTGGAGGAGGACACAGTCGATGATTCACCATAGTTGGTACCAAATTCTGGATTCTTTGAGCCATATCTTGAGCACCAAAATTGTATTCTTCTTCGCATCGAAATACTTCACCCAATATCAATACAGCATCCACGTGAGCTTCTTCCATAATCTGAATAAAATAACGTAAATGTATAATATTCGGTTATCTCACGATCACCAAGTCAATCTTACCAAATCTAAATGCCTACGATATGAG
Organism: Endomychus coccineus; assembly: GCA_958510875.1. NCBI lineage: Eukaryota > Metazoa > Arthropoda > Insecta > Coleoptera > Endomychidae > Endomychus > Endomychus coccineus. The sequence goes on from OY294068.1 coordinate 172,726,150, forward strand.
CTACAATAATGATTGAATCTCAAAATAACCGACCCGAAAATTATTTTTATTTTTATTAACGGGACGAACTCTTTTACATTATAACAAATGTAAGACATAATGTATCGTAAATTACAAAAAAAGAAAAAATAAATAAATAAAGAGTTTACATTGTTGGACACATCAAAACATATTTCCAAGAAAATCCAAAAATTACTTATTTTCACCACATTCAGTATTTTGTATCATCAAATTACAACAACGATTCTAGAGTGTATGTATATTTGGGTTCATGCAGATTTTACTACTCAAGTAATATCCATTGGATTTACTTTATATTATCTTACCTTACTTTCATAACCTGTTAAGAATCCCAGTTCTTTTGAATATTCCAGAATTGCTTCCCTATTAGAATCACACGCTGCTTTCAAAATTTTCACATATATATTCATAAATTCTTTGGAATATTCTCGACTGGCTCCAAAATCCAGCAACAGTAGCTAGAATCACATCATTTTACAATCCTCTATCAGGTATTTTGAGAATAAATTGCACATATTAGACAAACTTATTTAGAGACTTAATAGATCTGTAATTTCTATTTCACAATGAGATTTTTTTTAAATAAATATAATGAGTAATACTTAAAAACCTAGAAATTGATTACATTTTTTTTGAGAAGGCAAACTATCGAATGATAACACATGATGCAAAGTTGATTAAAACATCTAAAATAATAATTAAAGTACATTCATTCAATAACCTGTAGTAACATCTCCAAATTATAAATCCAAAAGAAATAAGATCAATAATAATTGACTAATCCATAAAGTTACATAGTACAATAATTAATAATGATTCTTGACCCAATTGTATATAAATTCTCAGGAAATAGGTCACACTAACACATATGCTTATTATTTTCGTCTATACGTACGTTTCGGTCTCGATATTTTGATATTTTAAATAAAGAAACCAATTATTATAAAATATCTATTCTGGAGATGATTCACATAAAACGTCACTCCAAGTCTGTAAATCATAGAACAGACTTTCAATCATTAAGTCAATTTATACTAATTTAATCAATTAAAATCCTTGCAAATTCCTACTTGCGTCTTTATAATGTTAAAATTATATTTTATTTCTAATAAGGTCTGACAACATCCGGTTCGAAAGTGGATTCTTGAGCGTTATATTTTGGTTTCAGTCTTATTCAAACATTGCTTGAAATGGCTTCGAATATTATAAGAAAATAGCTATGCAGTGGGTTCTTAATACATATTCATATACTTAAAACATTAATGTTTCGATTACTCGTGTTTCTGTTCGTTTCGTCGATGTGGCATTTTCACTTGAAATTAGGGCGATAAGGACGCTTTGTGCTTGATACAATTAGTTTTAAGAAATCCCGTTTCAGACATTGATACATCTTCTGATGATGGTGGTGAGACCGAAACATATGTAAAGACGAAAATAATAAGTATATGTGTTAGTATATGATATATATTCGGTCATTACAAAAATTATTATTAATTTTGATTCTTGTAAGATCAGCTAAGTTCCATATAAATAGTATTTCTTGTTGGATTTGAAATATAAGAGTTGCGTCAGAGCCGATAAGCACTTTTGAGGGGTGATAAAATAGTAGCAGGGCTATGAAGAATAAATGTTTTTATTTTGGATGCAATAATTAGAATATTCTTCACAGAGATTTGGAAACAATGTATTTGAGGTGTAACCGTTAGCAACACAATGTTGTAAAGACAACCTCTGAAGTTCTATAATCAGCTCCCATCAGTCTGGTAAAGTCTGAAGGCGACCTGCAAACTCCAAGAAAACCAACGAGCCTGTATACAGATCACTTATGGAATGACGTGATGGTAATAAACCCAGGTCTTTCTCTGAGAACTTGATATTAGCCTACTTTGGGAAATTATCGGAAAAATGTAAGGCGTCTTCACTATGGACGCAGTATTCAATGCCTGGAGGAACACAACTTTGAGCTAGACACGTATGGAAAGTGGAGAGCATTTTTTAAGCGAAAATCTGATGGCTATCAAGCAACCAAGGCAAAAACCTTCAATCCCGAACAAATAAATGATTTCATTAAAAATTGCGATGACATATCTTGCCACAAAAGTAGGTAGACATTAAATTGTGCATTATCGGGGCCTATAGGTGTAATGAATTTAAAAAAAAATGAATATTGAGAATCTTCAAAATCTAATATCAGCAATATTAGTAAATGTGCCCAACAAAAACTAACGTAATTCTTCACAAAAACAGGAAATTTCTATGCGATTGTGAAAAAATACTTCTATCTGTTTTTACCGGATCTCAAGTGTTCCTCCTTCTTTTTAAACTATCTGAAGGGAAAGTGCAGAAAATTGGCATCAATAAGTTTGCAACTATGTATAAACAAATTGCTACTTTCTAATCTTCCAAATTCAGAACTGGACACAGGATACTCTTTCCGTAGATCTTCGGCAAGCCTGCTAGTGGATGCAGGAGATGGCATCACTGTCTTCAGAAGACACGGGTTGGAAGTTGTTTATCCTTCAAAGGCCACATTGATAATTTATGAAGAATGAAATAGGCACATGGCAAAATATTTTACAATCCGTGCAAACTAATATTTAACCACCAAAACTTCCAATTAGAATTTAACAATGGTAGTGAAAACCCTAAAATGAAATATTACTAACTAAACAAATTTAAAAAAATATATTTTCATGCTAGTATTTTTTTCATCAAGTGAATACTTGATCGAAATCATCAAATTTGGGGCTAATTCATTTCTTCAATAGATTTGTCACATTTGCAGTTATGGCCATTATTCACTCAAACGATTTCAGTGAATAATGGCTGTCATAATCGTTCATATAATAATAATATACTATTTTAAATGAATACCTGTTTTTTCTTGGGGTTGTATAAAAAGTTAGCCCAATTCGGATCCGTTTGCATATATCGAAATTCTAAGATTTCCAATAGGCACAAGTCCATCAATTTCGAAGCAATAAAATGTTTATCTTCTACATCCATATCAAAACATTGGTCAACTGGTATGCCATCTAATAATTCCGTGGTAAATACTTGCGTTGTAGATAAGTCATCTGCCGAATTAAGACACACAATAGTCGAATCAAACGGAGGGTTTAAAAATAATTATTGATTGATATAATAAAATAAAACACTTTTACTTTGTTTTTTATCATATATATTATAGAAACAAATCGTGACTATAGTTTACGGCCTGATAAAAAATCACAAACAAAATGCTCCTATCCGCCCCGTGTTAATAGCCCTACACATAATCTAGCGGTAAAATTTAATTTAATTTTCAAAAATATAAGTAACTTCTAGCCTAAGTATGCAGTAAAAACCTCATTGGAACTTTAAAATCAATAAATCGATTAAATTTCCCTAAAAATGGAATTTTGGTATCTTTCGACGTTTCAAATATGTTTTCAAATATTCCCCCCAAATGAATGTAAAATTTTAATGTCAAAAATTCTGGAAAAATCACATACAAATCCCGTATTAAAATCAGAGATAGAACAAGCTTTTGATCTTTGCCTTTGCCAAAATTATTGTCAATTTAATAACGAGTTTTTCAGACAAAAAATGGATTAGCTATGGAATCCCCATTAAATCCTCTTTTGGCAGATACTTCCATGTCTTATATTGAAGAAACTATAATGAGTTCCCCTTTAGCTAAAAAACATATTCATTGGTGGTTTAGATATGTAGATGATGTTTTATCCTTCTTCAAAGGTACATCACCACAATTGAATGTTTTCTTATCCTTCATTAATAATTTGCATCCTAACATTAAGTTCACTCTAGAAACTGAGAAATATAACAAAATAAATTTCCTAGACCTTACTCTCACGCACCATAATAATATCATTACTTTGAAAATTTATAGAAAACCTACATTCACAAATACAACTATTGCCAATTCATCTTTTAGTCCCCGTAGTCACAAATTAGCACCATGCAACTCAATGATACATAGAGCCTTTTCACTTCCTCTTTCTCCTGAAAACCCGAATGAAGAATTGAATATAATCAAGGTTATAGCCATTAACAATAGTTTTCAACCTCAAATAATATCCAAATTAATTGACAGAAAAAAGCAGAAATTAACTTACTTAAGTATCTGCTATCCTTTCACAAAAAAATCTGATTCTTCATCAAAATACGTTTTCCTCACATATTTTGGTACTGTAGGTGAAAGAATTGCAGACATATCATCGAAACGTAATCTAAAAGTAAGCTTCAAAGTTCAAACCTCAAAATAAATTGTCCTATTTTTTGTTCAATGCCAAAGATAAAACAAATAAGTTTAACAAACCTAGAGTATATAAATTAACCTGTTACTTCGGTAGATCTATCGTAACATAGAAATTAGATATAAAGTCCCAAAAGTATACATTCGGAAATATTTCATTTTGTTAAGGATGACGCGTGATTTCATATAATATTGCATTATCATGCATTTTACAAGACAACGCGGAAAATCAAAACATTTTATACTTGATTTTTTTGGTGGAAAATGTCATTTTACACAACTTTTTTTGAAAAAATTCATATTTTTAGAGATATTTCAATTTTTGACCTAAAAAAATATATATATCTTTATATATATGAAGCAAGAATATCCGGGTTGGCGGATGGCCCATTTTTATAAAAAACCTAAACTTAAAACTTCTAACTTCTAAGATCTGATCGATTTTCGTCTAACTTTCGTGGGCTATAAGGAACACTATCGATCTTAATAAGACATCATCTTTCTCTAACCATATTTTAGAAATAGGGTACACTTTCCCAAATTTAGATGAAGTTAAAATTTTACATAACGAAAGTAGACTAAAATTAAAAACACTTGAATCAATAGAAATGTTCAAAGGAATTAAAAATAATGACAATAAAATTTTAAATGATCAATTAGATGTGTATTACAGCATCCTGTTTGATGTCTTGATAACGTAAAATTTCCCATAATCCTCTTCTGTCTTCCTAGTACACCTACGCATTAAAGTTTCCTTATCATAATATTAACTCAGTATCCAATTTCAATTATACTATTCTAACAATGGAACCCCACTTGTTACCTGTGTCTTATATTGTACCATAAATAGATTATACATATTTCGATACATTAATATGAAGATGACACGCTAGTGTCGAAACTATAGTGATATATATGTGATAAAAAACAAAGTAAAAGTGTTTTATTTTATTGTATCAATATGATAAATTATCACAAAGTAACTGCTTCCACCGTTGAATAATTATTGAGGTTCTCAAATAATTTGTGAACAACGGGTAACCATAAAATGAAATGCTAGCAAGTGTCATTAAATCTTGGGTCTGAGTCTATATTCGATATTTGTCGAGCTATTCAAAACGCTCCTCGATACCAAGGACTTTTGGCAATACGGATTTATGATTGTCCAAATTTGCTCTCAATTGCTCTCCAGATCCTTGGAATGTCTGCAGTTAAAATAGAATACCACTCTTGCATTCAAACTCTTAGAAGAATATTATATCATGAAGTTTTTATGAATAAAATATCTAATTGATTATCTGAAAATTTGGTTTAGAAAAGAGATCCAAACGATTTTTTCTCCCGTCTAAACTGAATAGATATTGCAATTTTAAATGAAGTGCGGTGATACATGTTTTTCATTTACAGAAAACAAGAATGTGGTTATTCCATTTGTATTGTGTATTTTGGTATAACCAGGGTATCTTAAGAAAAATGTTTTGCGCTATTTCGCATCTGCTTTCGATAGTCAAAACGATGCGGTTGACGAAAATAAATCGATACACATACCACTGAATTTGATCGACGTGAAGCCCATATCTCGCCGAAGTGTACTTGATTTAATCGCTAAATTTGAACGTATTGATCAAGTTACGGCTGACAAGAACCAAACAAGTGTTCGAGCAGCCAGATGGGCCGAAAATTGTGCTAAAATGGTCGAAATAATAAATGAATACAATAAAAATGTTTTTAATGATCTAAAATGAAAGATCTTATTTGAACCCGCTGTATTAAAAGTTTTAACATATTTTGAGATACGGGGAAACCCCAAATGACATTCGAAAAGATGGGCTTACTAGAAAATGTTGACAAAGAACGTTCTATTGAGCAGCGTTAATTTTCAATCACAATTGTACTGGCAATTCCTTACCTTTAACGCTGGGAACGTAAAATTCAGGATATGGTGCCAACAATTCTTTGAATTTTCTCGTACATTCGGCTTCCCTTTTGTAGTCTACTTCCCACGCTAGTTCCCTTTTCGCAACAGTCATTAGATTTTCTAGGAACATCCCCTTTGGAAACACATTCCACAAATTCATGATCCCTACCAAATTGTCAATGTCGCTGTTTATACCCTTCCCTACTCCTGGATATTGTATCTTGATCGCTACTTCATCACCATCATTATCCCTTCCATAATGCACTTGGCCTATCGATGCGGCAGCGAACGGCTTTTCATGGAATTCTTGAAACTTGGTACGCCAATTGGTGCCCAACTCGGAAATCATTACTTGCTCTACTTGCCAATTAGGCATAAAATCTGCTGATTTTCGAACCCTCTCCAAAGCTGCCGCTAATTCGGGAGTAACGACGGAATCGTCTTGTATGCTTAAAATTTGACCTAATTTTAAAGCTGCACCTGCAAGCATAACATATGAAATTGTGTAATAATTCGTTTCCTTCATAACTTACCTCTGACTTTGCATAATGTATCTACAATCCTATCCAGATTTGCTTGAGACATAAAAATTGTTTGGTCAGTACTTCCAACACCTAAGGTTCTTCTAACAAATTCTGCCGCTGTTCCAAGACCTAAGCCGGCAGCTAAACCTCCGAAAGACGCCATTCTACTTATCCTGGATGATGGGACAGTTCTTTGTTTAGAACTTGTACTCAACTGAAAAAATAAATTATTCTTCACATTATAAAATATTTAGTCATCTTATTTGGATGATCTAAAATTCCAGACATTCAAATTGATTTACCGTTTGGATAGATTTTGGATTTGGTTGAACTGAGAGTTTGTCCACATCAACGATTTTTTGTTCGTTCGGTTCATCGGGCACTATTTTGACTTTCTCAGTTTCGACCATTTTTTCTTTTTGCTTAATTTTCTCCCGATGTTCCATATCTAATTTCTTCAACAGTTCCCAATCGCTCGGAGATAATTTTATACGAAACTCGTCTTTTTCTTGTAGGGGAGTCTCTTCTAATTTTTTTAAGCTTTTATGAACGTTTACATTTTTTTCTTTACTATTGGCATCACCTGCAACTGCACATATTTTTATTAGTAAATAAGAATTATTTTATGAAATGTTTTTTTTTTAATAGATTCGAATCAACTTTTTTGTATTTATTTTGCTTAAATGCATATCGAAATTTGTCTGAAAACACAGAATTTATCTAATTGAAATGAAACAAAATCAGGAATTACTTATTATATTATTAAATAATTTTTGAAAGACAAATGTGAACTTGCGTGTGAGAGTACATATCGCTAATAAATAAAATATGTGCACTTAGCACTAAGCGTTTATATCGCATTAATTTCAATTCAAATTGTCTATGTCCCAACAACAAACGAAAAACGAAACATAAAAAATTTTAATTGTAACACAATGATGTGTAAAATTATGTGTATTAAAAAGCCACTACAAAGTAATACTTCTATAGTTGAAGACGTCATTACTCGAGAACGAAGCAAAGACATCCGACATTGAGGACCTTTCGGCCACAAACTAGTCATCATCAGATTAAATCATCAAATTATACATCAAGGTTTGCATTATTATCCCCAAATAGTATTACAGGCGCTTTTTGATTTATAATTTAGTTTACTCTGATGATGCTATACTTGGTAGCCGAAAGGCCCTCAGTACTAAGGAGAATGTTTAATGGATAAGGATGATTATTTCTTATTTATAGTTAAATAACTCAAAACAAAGTTGAAAAATTGAAAAAAAAATTCTGAAACAAAATAATATCCGAATGAGCGTTTCGCTGGACGCGTTTCGCTGAACCAATTTGTTTTATTTTGACTGCATGAACTTAGCATCAAGTGACCTTTCCCAATCATCTGTTTTACGAATGAAATCAAAATGTATACCTTATGAAAATACTTAATTTTCTTAGTCATTACGGATACATAGTAATCTAAGAACAAGGTCAAAGCTAAAAGGTTATTACAGATTCTGATGATTCATTAGTGTTTCTGTTTACGTATGCGCGCATACCATAGTAGGTGATTGAAATTGAAAACAAAATATGATGAAGGAAGTTTCTTACCTTTGATGGATGCGTCATGAGAGGCAAAAATTGCAATACTCTTCACAACAGTATAGCATCTTTCATAACTTTCCATCAATAAATTCGCAACGTCAGTATTCGTATTAGTATTTTTGATTTTGACATTGTTAGATTGATTAACATTTTTGAAATAATCTTCTGCTAGTACTCGTACACTCGAATTTTCCCAGATCAATTTGAAATTTGATTCTTGCAGTTTCAGCCCTGATTGAACTATCAGTTGCAAACTGCGAACTATTGCCGCAAAATCGTGTGATCTTGACATTTATTCAGTTTTATGTTAAACAAATAAAAAATTAGAAAAATCAGAAATTTTGAAACATTTCCAAATGTAAGTTACTATTCTTTACCATACTTCCTTATGAATCAATTATGCATTTTTTGACATGAAATTGCACATTCCATTAATAAATAGCTTACTAAAAATAAGATTAGCATCTTAGTAATTCATTGAAGATAGCAGTAAAAATACGTACCAATTACCTTGCTTTATCACTTAAATGTTTCAGAGTTACGCAAAAGCAAGGTTTTTGTAATATAATTAATTTGATGTCAGCAATCACGTAGGTGTTCAGAGTTGATACAAGATACAAAGCATTATGAAATTAACTCAAGACAGAAGTTAACTTAAGAAATAAAACAACAATTTTTTATTTTCATGATCATCTGAAGATATGAATTACGATGATGTCATATTATGTTTACGTTACTTATTAAATTTTCATTTATTCGGGTCGGGACTTTGATTTAGAATTGGGTTAGGAATTTGGAATATTAGGTGGATTTGATGTCAGATTATCCTCTATGAGCACTAATAACACAGAATACTGGGCGTAGACTATTATTCTTTGCTAGTGAAATATTAACGTTAACGACAGTGAATATGCCACTCTACCTATGACCTATGACGACCGATACACATCACCAAGTCGGGCGTATGTTCAACAGCCAACATACCACAAGGCCAACGGTCGTGACGTCACAAGCCGGAGGCTCTATTGCAGCTAGTCATCAATGCTGATAGTTTTTAGGGCATATATAAAGACTTCCAGCTTAAACGGGGTTGCTCGACGTGAACTGAGTTCTTAGTTGCACCCATCGACATATACATATGGACTGCGCGTGGCAATGATAAGCGCGGGTAGTGCCGGCGTGAGAGAGGGGAAAACGAAGAGGCCTAATACTGTCTTTATCTATCGGCTGGGGACGTAAACATACTAGCTACAGTCATGTTGCATTTCCATGGCAACGCAGCGGCCAATAGAAACGCGATAGATAAAGTAGATAAAGACAGTATTAGTCCTCTTCGTTTTCCCCTCTCTCACGCCGGCACTACCCGCGTTTATCATTGCCACGCGCAGCCCATATGTATATGTCGATGGTTGCACCCCATTTGCTTTTTTTAATGGAAATAACAAAAATAATGCATGTAATATACAAGTTATTATTGTAAAAATCTATGTATTACGATGTTTTGAATTTAGCCAATTATTCTTTATACATTTGAGAATGTGAACTGAATCGAATAGATGAAATAATAGTTTTGAATTATCAAGTGAATGAGGATACATGATACCAAAGAGTTCTATAGAACTCTTTGCATGATACTTAACTGTTTAGAGAAATTGTTAAAACGTATTACATCTTCTGTGATAGCAGTTTGGGGAAGAGAAGACTTCTCTTCACAAAAACATATCGACTTTGTTACTCTGTGTAACTCATTCGATGTCGATTAGTTAATTATTGATCATTCATCAAAGTCAAAATTTGACACGAGAAGAAATTAAGGTTATAATGTTTTTGATAACCTAATAATAAGAAAAAGAAAAAGGAAACAAAATAATACCCTTCCATTCCTTCCTCGTCTCATACATAAACATTACTATTTTAAACTTTAGCTTATCAGATCATCATGGACGATACACGCTTCACACATATTAAAAATGATCCAAAGTTCCGCCACATACCCAAGGGAGAACGCAAAGTGAAGATCGATAAGCGCTTCCAATCTATGTTCAACGATAAACAATTCAAAGTTAAATATTCCATTGATAAAAGAGGAAGACCAGTAAGTCATACCTCAACAGAGGATCTAAAACGATATTACCACCTCAGTTCTGAGGAAAGTTCAGATTCTGAGAGTGAAGATGAAGATGTAGAAGTAGGCAAATATGTTAAGTCTCCTAATTTTAAGTTAGAACCTACAAATATCCCCGATGCAAATGATTCTAAGAAAGTTCCACTTGATATAAAAAAAAAATTGAAAAATTTGAGTGTGGATTATGCTCGAGGAGAATGTGCCTTACATTCAGAGAGTTCTTCTAATGATGAAGAAAGTGAAGAAGAGTTATCTGAAGATGAAGGCATTGATCATAAATGGGGTGAACTGGATGCCGATGCAGAAATCACAAACGAAACAACAAATCGTTTAGCTTGCTGCAATATGGATTGGGATAGAATAAGAGCCCTGGATATTATGGTTATTTTGAATTCTTTCCTTCCCCCTGGTGGAGCAATTACATCAGTAGTAATTTACCCTTCAGAATTTGGCAAACACCGAATGAAAGAAGAAGAAACCAAAGGCCCTATGGAACTTGTAGATTGTACTGAAGATATGCAAAATGAAACTGAAGATGGCTCTAAATATCACATGGAAAAATTGAGACAGTACCAGCTGAACAGATTGAAATATTATTATGCAGTGATCACTTTTGATAATGAAGTATCAGCAAATAAAGTATATACTGAATGTGATGGCATGGAATATGAGTCTAGTTCAACTAAAATTGATTTGCGGTACATACCAGATGACTTGCAATTTGAAGATGAACCTAGGGAGATTTGTGATAAAATACCTGAAGTTAACAAATATCAGCCTCGATTTTTCACTACCACTGCATTGCAGCAAGCAAAAGTTGATTTAACCTGGGATGAAACAGATCCTGATCGGTTGGAAATTACTCAAAAAATTAACAGTGGTAAAATTGACGATATTGATGAAACTGACTTACAAAATTACCTAGCACCTAGTAGTGATGAGGAAAGTGGTGATGAAGAAGAGCAACATTCTGATAGTGAAACTGATAATCCGATAGAAAAGTACAAAGCTCTTTTACAGGATATAGAAGTGAAGGAAAAGGAAAAAGAGAACAAGGATGTTGAAATGGAAATTACATGGGGACTAGATATCAAGGACAAAACTGATAAATTGATGAAACAAAAACAAGCTGAAAGAGAAGAAAGGACGCCTTTCCAATTGTATCTTGAGAAAAGAAAAGACAAACGGAAAGAGAAAAGAGAAATTAGGAAAAATAAAAGATCTGAAAACTCAGATGATGAGGCAAGTATCCCATCAGATATCGACATGAATGATCCATACTTTGCAGAAGAATTTGATAAGCCAGAATTTAAAAAGAAGAAGAAAGTTGAAGTAGCTAAAGATATAGATGAACAAAATCATGCAGAACTTGAGCTTTTACTAATGAATGAGGATGGAGATGACAAACATTTCAGCTTGAAACAAATACAAGAAAATGAATTTGGTAGTAATAAAAAGAAGAAAAAGAAAGAAATAAATGAAAAATCTATAGGAGATTTTGAAGTTAATGTTAATGATGCTCGATTTTCTGCTATATATTCAAGTCATCATTATAATATTGACCCTACTGATTCACATTATAAGAAAACACATGGTATGGAGAAACTTATAACTACAAAATTGAAACGAAGAACTGAGAATTCAGAACAATCTTCTAAGAAAGTTAAACAAACCACAAAAGTTAAAAAGGACCCTGAACTCAGTGTTTTGATAAAATCAGTTAAGCGGAAAACTGAAGCTTTTAGCAATAAAAATAAGTGATAACTTGTGATTTTATTGCCAAACTACTGTTACTTAATTGTCATAGGTATATTTTAGTTTGATCAATAAATAATGTTTCACATTTTGCTTATTTTAATTTCATGGGTACCCTGAACATTTTTTTATTGTCTTGCCATTTGTAATATGTCATATTTTAGGAGAAGTTGTGTTAATAGCTCCAAGATATGACATATATTTTCTGAAAACTTCCATAGTTGATGTTTACTCATCTCTTAAAAATTTTATATTTTTGAGAATATTTTCCAACATTTAATTGTGCTACCAGCAACAATACTTTGGAAAAACCTTTCTTTATTTTTGATATTATTGGATGTATTCATCATATAAACATATAGGCAAATACCGAAACTTCAAACATTTCCAATAAGTTAGTTGAAATAATAAACACTCGCTTGCTACATTTTAAATATGAAAATTCATTGAAATTGATGTTTTGAAAAACAATTCTAAATGAGATGATAATTTGAAATACCAAAAAACATAAGGGACCAAATATTTTCTTTGTCTATATGGAGAAAAGAAAACTACAGAATTTTACAAATGAAAATTTAAAATGCTTGAAAAAAATAACATCAATCAAGCAGGTACCTAACTTTTGAAACTTACACTTGTAAATATATTGTAGTCTCTTGTTAACCGATAATAAATGTATTTCAACATCTAAACAATGGCCTAGTATTTCACTACAGTAAATCAATGTATGGGTTATAATGCAAGCCAACTAAACTCAAGTGATGTTTACGTTATAATAGTGAATTATCATTAGTTTTATTCATGAAATAACTATAGACCTATTATCCTAAGGAGACGAAACATCTCATTCATAAAACTCCATTTGACTTGTCGCAATGATTACATGAAGAATGACAAAGAAAACCAACGGACCTCTTTGTCGTCGAGTCATAATTGTTCCTTATTGGCAACGCTGTAACTATGATTCAAAACTTGGTATTGGTACCACTTGTAAGGCAAGACCGCTTCGAAATAGCTACGAGAAATACGGAGCTGTCAAATTGCGTAGTACAGAACAAAGTCCCCATTCATAAAAGGTGCGCGGCGTTGTCGCCTTCTGAACAAATGATGCAATGGAATGGAATATTCTATATTTAAAAATTTAAATATTCTATAATTCCATTGTATATACCAGGTTACCAGAAATTATGGAATATTTTTCAGAGAAAACGACTTTTTAACAGTATTGCTTCTAATATAACCAATAAATAATGATATGGACGTTTTTATAATAATTACAAATCTCGATCCGGCACACAGAACAACTAATCCGGTAACAGCACATTCCATACGGCCATACTTGTAATATACAGCGGTCTAGTGGCCCGAAATTTTGGCAATGTCTGATCGTGTTTAAATGTAAACAATTATGTCTCCTTAGGATAATAGGTCTATGGAAATAACTATATAATTTCACACAAAATTGATTTCTAAAATAAAAATAGTGTTTTGTAGTGGAATGTTGAGATTGAATTTAATTCAATTATTCAAAGAATTTTATTCATATAGTTTGATGTTAAAATACTTAGCAAATTATTTCATGAGAGGTATTTTTTTTATTCCATGATCCAATCTAATAGCATGTTGGGCAAAAAATTTGAGAATATTTTTTATCAAATACAAACATCCAAATTTCAGTTATTTTTGGAGTTAAGTAGTTCATGGATGTGAGAATATTAGGGCCTCAGAATAAACTCAATTTAATAGAGTGCAGGTATGAAACAAAAGCATTGATGTTCTAAAAATCTGATTTATTACAATACATTTTGAATGTATAATACACAGGAATATGTACAATATTTTTACAATTATAGACAAGTAGGTACATTGCCTATATAGTAAATTTAAATATATATATCAAACAAAACATTTAAGCACATAGTAAACATTATTCTAGTTTTATCAGATTTCTTTTTTAACACATTATCTGAACATTGAAGGTTTTTATATAAGCTGTTATTGTAAAACTGTTATGCTAATTTGAGATAACATTAATCAAAATTTCAAAGCATCAAACAAAACTAAGTAAATCAATTTAAATAAGAAATAGTCGCCCTTATCCACTAAAAATACTGTTGAAGTAGCGAGCTACCAAGTAGGTACTTCAACAGTATTTTTAGTGGATAATGGTGATTATTTCTTATTTATAATGTTATAGTGAATCCACGTAGTGAATTCTTTTATAGTTTATTACAGTAAATGTTAGAAATTAGTGTATAAACAGAATTCTAGAGAATTATAAAAACAGGTTTAACTACAAAAATTCTTCTCAAATTATTTGTACGGTTTGTTACAATATTTTTCTGACGACGTTTCGCAATAAATTTGGCCATTGAAACTTGTTCAAATCAAACCGGCATATCTTAACGTAGAAGCAGTTGAGGTTATACCGACTTGTCAGTAAAATAATATAAAATCTTGTATCCCAGAAAACCACAACAATATTGAATTATTAGAATTGTTAGAGCGCTGAATTAATATATTGGTAGTTTGATCTCAAAATCTCCTAATTTTGAAATGCGCCAAGTTCATTGAACCGTAGTGGCCAAACCATTACATTGTATTTAAGTGAATCCTTGATTTCCAATATCAACCAGATTACACCAAACAAATCTAGAATGGTTTTCGTAGTCGCAATCCAATATTTTGATGAACATTTGAAGATTTGAACATCTTTACCTATTTATAAGAAATCTAGACAGGTTAAATAGTGTTCATCCCGAGTGTAACTGTCGGGGCCCCGGGTCATAGTTATACGGAGGCCGCAGCTCGAAACTTTTTGACAAAAAAAATACATTAAACCTTACTTTAAACAAATGAATTAACAATTAAGGATGGTTTACGGATAAATTAATATATTTACACTTTATACGTGGAACTGACTGAAGTCCGCCAGTCTATGTTGACCCTTTGAATTTCGCAGAAAATTTTTGATTATTTTCAATTTTGAAAACTTTCGAAGTGGACTTGGGAGCCCCTGGGAATTGCACCGGCCATAGTTACGCCGCTGAATCCAGTCCAGGAACACTTAATGGGATCCTCTCCTCTAGCAAATAACGATATTTGATACTGTATAAAGAAAATATTTGCCCAAGGTAGTTGAAGGAGTTTACACTCCACATCCAATCTAAATTCTTGCGAAAATATGCGGTCTCTCCCTTTAGCCTGCATTAGTACCGGCCAAAAACGGTATAACTTGTTTTTCAGTCATAACTATCTCAATATTGTCTTATTGAATGTGGCTATGAAAATTCTGGTTAAGGATAGATCAAGATAAAAATTAGTTTAATGTATTTTCAAGAGAAGTATTACAAGTGTTCATGCAGGCATAATAGCATCAATATTCTTTGTTAATTCTGAAGTTGATATAACTTGTTTCTAGTGGAAGAATAAGTTTTTAGAATTGGTCTAATGAGGATGGATGATTTGAAGGAAACACTCACTTATCTGGAGAATCATAAGCCAGAACATCATCATGATGCTTTTGTCTTTTGATTGATTGCAGTTGGCAGTGAAAATGCTTAAAATCACTTCATGGCATGTACATGTCCTGCAGAAATCATTATAAGTTAGACAGGAATAGGAAAACAAGATGAGTTGTTGAAAGACACAGTAGCTTGAATGTTGATATTTGAACATTTTAAATTCAGACTGCTCAATCAATATAAAGGAAAACTTTCGACTCTGCTAGAATATAATAGGTTACTGGTTATGGGGAGTACAATGGGCCTAATCCGGTGGACTATGTGCCTCGAGGGTTACACCCCAGTCTAACAAAGCTCTTAGATATCATTTCCATTCAATTTCAATGTTTGTTTTGTTATATTGCCAGATTATTGGGAAGTTAACTTTTACTTTTTGAGGACTTAGTATTTTGATACTATTATTGGTCGCGCTTTTCATATATCAACATCATAATATCCTAAGATAGTAGTATGAAAAGTTAGTTTATTTATAGTATAATAACTGCAATTTCGGATATAACACGATCATATTTTCAATGAGTGGTAGCTTAGGTATTCAAATTTAAATCAAACACATGTATTGCGTCCCTTGATGCGATTACTCATTGCAATAGGTATTTGCTAGTGTTTCTCAACATCAGTACAACAAAACATAACCTATAAGAGGAAATTGACTACCTCCACTAATGAAAAGAAGAAATCAGTTACATATTCCACTGAATCACATTTTTATGATTTTTTCAGCGATTATTATATATTGATTAATGTTTAATCATGTTTGGCTGGAGTCTAATATGGCTTGGAAGACCTGCAATAATTATAAGAAACCTAATAAGATTAAAACTAATTTTAAGAAGAAAGTTAATAAACTAAGATTAATTAATCTTAAAACAGGATCTTTGGTATTTGGATGAATGAAAGTAAAAAAAAAATATTTCATTGCTATTTGTCATTTTCCAATAATGCTGCTTTGAGCATAATCTGAAACATGAGCGATGAAAACACACCTTTTTGCTATTCATTATTTTCGGCTCAAATTTCATATTCGATCTAACCAGAAGTGTCTCCAACTTACCATTGTGAATGAGTTTTGCTACGAAAGAAATCTATCTATCAAGTGGAAAAGCACAACTAATGAGATACTAAATTGTCAGTATTCTAGTAGCAAACACATGCTTATGATGTCAGAATGAAAACACATACCACGTACCTGTTTGTGATAAGAAAGAAATGATGTAATTCCTTTGAACAGTTTAGCTGAATAAGTGCGGAGGTCTCTTCGTCAAACCAGGAATATTTCATTTTAACAGTTGGCAGTTTTTTCCAAGGTTGCCGAATAAATCGGTAGATTTTATTGAATTGATTTGACAGTTGCGAATCTGAATTTTAATGGATTTAAACTTCATAAGTTCTTTTCAGGACTGTAATTCTACTTAGTTACTTCGTGTTCTGTGAAACTAGTATCCTTAACAATAAATAACTTTGTATAGGAACTTGAAAATTGAAGGCCATTTTCCATCACTGCCGTTAGAGACTGAGTTGTTGTAACTTTACAACCGAGTGTCTCAACATTCAATAAAATCAGGTAAACGAATCACTTGTGCAAGTTCAAGGAGAAAACTTCAATCGGTTAAAGTGGATGGAAATGTAGATGATATTGGAACATGTGTATAATAGTGGCTTGACCTAAATATTAAATTTCTGTAGAAATAACGCTTTCTTAGGGAAAATTAAGTATAATATAGTAGAAATGTGTTTGCTGGTGTTTTAGTTGAGGTGAATGTTATAGTTACAATTTAATAAAGTGAATAATTTTTGTTATTGTACTCAAAAACATTGAAAACCTGGCCAACTTGACAACACTGTATCACATGACATCATTTCTTATCGTGAAAAGGCTAGTGATAAATAAAAAAAATGAAGGATTCGACAATGCAAGAATTTATGGGTTGAGGACATTCATAATCAGATCAGAATGATCATTTGAGACAAAAATTGGTTTGCATTATACTTCAAACCAAACTAATGAAATATTACTCCTAGAAATCTGGAAGAAGATACCTGATTACATTAAACCTCACTATATGGCTTTCCAAGAATTGCATTTTTACAAACAAAAGTTTCTCAAGGTCAAAATCTGTTCTCACCTTTTTTTTAAACTGAGTTGATTTGATTTAATTGAGATTAATAATTTCAAGACTTAAATTTAATTCCCATAAATTGAAAATTTTAAAAACAACCCTAACAGAGAGTTGACACAAACCTCTGCAAGAATGCGACCAATAATCTATGATACCGTATGATATAAATAGCCATAGAGTAATTAATGCTATGTGACTTTTCTCTCTAGATATAAATTAACCTTTTTATTGTTCACTTTTCAATTTTATTCGAAACTCAAAATAGATTGTATCAATAACATAATTTTGTGAATCTTAAATAACAACAATAAATTTATTAAACAATCAAATTATATAACAAATTGCATACATTTATCACAACCACTGTAATATATATTATGGGAATATCAAGAATTTCATTTTTCAAGATACATATGATTTCTTAGTTTTCAATATTCTTTGTTCCAGCCTTGAGGTACAGACATAAGGAAGGATCACATTTAAACACTGTCAAGAATAGAAAAGAGAAAGAATGACTAACACTTATTTATTGCCCAATAAAATACTAAAACACAGGCTAGCAAAAGAATGGTCACCATTGTAAAAATGAGCTTCATTGTCATTCAGAATAGTGAAGCATACATATTATCAGTTAGAGTAAAGTGTTTGAAGAAGTATATTGAAAAGATGTACTAGGTAGTTCCATGAAGTTTTGAATTTCTTAGACATTACATATGAAACAGTTTAGTTTTAAAGGTTATGTGCAGCTAGAATGATCAAAACTAATAGAATTTTTTATATCTCAAAGTAACTTGAAATCTGGGTCCTTGATTATGTTCTACAGATTTCTTTCAAAAGATCAACTATTTACCTCCAACAGCAGTGGACAACTTGATTGTATTGTCATTATACAGAATAAAGCATATTAATGGAATATCAAGGTTATGAATGTGCTTCAGAAAATATTTCTAATTTTGAGAAATTTTCCATTGTTTGTTTCAAACAGAATTGAACTTGCATAATTTATTCTGGTAAAAACTGCTCTCGACAATTGTGATCAGTTTAATATGAATTTCAAAGTAATAAAAAATCATATATATAGTCCCATGATTATGATCTATGGCGCATTCCAGGTCATATTCGCACATCATCCCAGGTGAGGTCTTTGGATTGCGCTAAAATTTTACAGGTAGTTTCTGCCTCAGGAAATATTAGCTTTCCCAAAATTTCAAGCCATATACTTCGATAGTGCACCGCCTAGAAATTTTCCAAAGGAATCCAACGCCGCCCTCAGAATTGGGCTATCGTTTCGCGCAAGCGCGCAAACTAAAAAAAAATGTTTCTTCAAAAAGTCATATCTACGGTGTTGCTACTCCGATCAGGCTGACATTTGGTGTGAAGCTAGCTAAAAGTGAATACTTCAAAGTGGTGTATGAATGGTCATGCATAAATTATGAAACAAAACTGCTAGAGTCAATTATCTGTATTTGCAAAAATTCCTAGGTCATTACTTTCAAGTTCATGCGGTGAATATTATTCTCTAATCTGATCCCAGATTCGGATTCCTCGGAAAATTTTCGATCGATTATGTACTTTCTAAAAATCGATTCAATCGATATTGCGAACATGTTTTTTTCAATATTCAAATTTGATTGAAAGCGCAGTGTACATTTCTTGATATAAATTCAATTTCTTCTTAAAAAAAAAATAATAATTTCCATTATTATAACTCATTTTATTAAATTATTTTTTTTTAATTATTATTTGATAATAATTTTTATTATGTAACTCATTTTATTTAATTATTTTTTTTTTTAATTATTATTTGATAATAATTTTTATTATATAACTCATTTTATTTGATTATTTTTTTTTAAGAAGAAATCAAATTTTTATCAAGAAATGTACACTGCGCTTTCAAACAAATTTGAATATTGAAAAAAACATGCTCGCAATATCGATTCAATCGACTTAAAATTTTTTTAGAAAGTACATAATCGATCGAAAATTTTCCGAGGAATCCGAATCTGGAGTCAGATTAATATTCACCCGTCAGCATGAACTAAGCAATGGCCTAGGAATTTTTGACAATACAGATAATTGACTAGCGGTTTTGTTTCATAATTTATGCATGACCATTCATACACCACTTTGAAGTATTCACTTTTAGCTGCCTTCACAAAAAAATTTCAGCCCGATCGGAGTAGCACAACCGGAGATATGAATTTTTGAAGAAAACTTCAGTTTTTCTGTTTTCGCGCATGCGCGATACGATAGACCAATTCTGAAGGCGGCGTTAGATTTCTTGGAAAATTTCCCATAAAACCCATGATTTGGAATATTTATTTGTCTCAGTACAGCCTTTCTGCAGAAGAAATGCCGTGTTTTCATTTTCAACCAATAAAATTCCGAAAAAAAATGAAAAATATTCTAGGCGGCGTATTATTGAAGTATATGGCTTGAAATTTTGGGAAACCTAATATTTCCTGAGGCAGAAACCACCCGCAAAATTTCAGCGTTATCCAAAGACCTCACCTGGGATGAAGTGCAAATATGACCTGGAATGTGCCATAGATCATAATCATGGCACTAGAATTATATATAATAAATATTTGGACTTTTTATTGGTTCGAACAATTTAGTTTCTGCATTATAAATATGTATTTTTGTAAATTAAATTATGATTTACATTGTAAAAATTGAATAGTTAAAAAATATAATACTCAATTTTTTTGAGGCAATTATTAACATTAAAAATAAAAAGCTTGTTTCATTAAAAAGTCAAAACTGGTAGAACATTAAAGTCGTCTCTTACATTGACTACCCCTCATTGGATATTGAAAGTTTGTGAGCTCAGTAAATGCTTTAGAAAATTGATATCTCCAATTTTAATAGTAATATTTTGGATATAAGAGAAATACCTCATCGGCACAGTTATTTTGAATCAATTATCACAATATCAAAATTAAAAGATTAAATTCCTAGTAAGATTTTATTTGTAAATTCAAATGTAAAACATTTTATAAATAGCTCAAAATAAATATCCCATTATAATATATTTCAGTGGGTTGTTATAGCAAGAGCTGATGGCTAAAAATGAAAATAAATAGAAACAAAAATTTCATCTAAGCCACAACTTCAATCTCAAGGCATCAACTCCATTTAAATAATATCTAAACAATCTTTTATCTCTTACGAAACCTAAAGCTTCATATAGTTGTAGAGCTGGTTTATTCGTAACCTCTGTTTCAAGAACAACTTCATCAGCATCTCCAATTATCATTTCTTGTATAGCTCTACGAACCAGAGTTGAACCAATCCCAAGTTTTCGATAATCTTTGTCAACAGCTAACATTGCAATGTAGCCTCGTTTGATTACTTTTCTATGGAGGTCTAGCTTACAAACAATTGCTCCTACACATTTTCCATTATGCATCGCCTGAAAATTATAAAGTAGTACGATATAATTTATATATTTATTTCCTTTTTAATAGTAATTTTCACTCTAGTTTATTTATACTTTTATGTTTTCAAACAGTGATATAATAAAAAATTGAGAAATTACCAAAAAAGAAACAAAAGGAAACATTCATATTTTAAAATTTTCATATTATAGTACGTCAACGTATTATTACCCACAGAATTTTTATTTTCATTAAAATTTGAGGGCGAGATGAAAAAATGTAGGTTTAATAAATATCAAGAAGTAAATATTCTTGTTCCATATAATATGACTTCTAATTTTCTCCACTAATAAACAAATAAATTATAGTTAAGATTGCAATAACGGTTGGGCTTGCTTCATAGAAAATAATTCTTTTTTTTTAATAAAATTTGATAATGAAGGTTTATTATACGACTATCAATACTTATATTTTTGGCAAGTTAGAAACAGATTAAACATTGCAGAAGTAGGTTGTTTTCAAGACTAATATATATTTCAAGACATATAATTACGACGTAATAAAACTTATGACCTTGGTATAAATTTCAAAACTGTAATGATCCACATTTTAGTTAGTCTCATTTAGTGCATTTTTAAAAACATTTTATTTATTGGTTAATGCTCAATAAATCTACCAGCCTTTCTTTCTTTAATTACAGTGAAACCATCCAATCTTTGGTAATTGTCTAGAATACAAACTTCTTCGCTACACAAATTTGAATACACCCACATGTTCTACACACTTCTATCAATCCATTTCAAACTATCTTATATTGTGCAAATTGATCGTCATGTCACAATTTGATTATTTTAATTTATTTTCACACTGTATGGACGACACTGGAACACCCAAACATTGTTACATAGTTAAAGTTAAAAGTGGTGAAGACTGCATTTGTTCCAACATAATTTAAAAATTCAAATAACAATTAATTAAACCATTGTATCACATAGTAAATAGTTTTTGGTACTGGAGTTTCCTGAAATTTAAAAAATTACAATAGTTATCCCACTGTTCAAACAGGATAGGAAATCAACAAATAATTATAGGCCTATTGCTCTAACGAGTTCTATAAGTAAAATAATAGAAAAGTGCTTAAGGCACAAGATATTGATCTATCTGGAAAAGAATAAAATATTGCACCCTAATCAATTTGCCTTCAGAGAGAACAACAGTACCGAAAATGCTCTTTGTAGGGTCACAGAGGGAATCCTAAAAAAATTTGATGAAGGTAAAAAAGTGATAGGTATTTTCCTTGATCTGCAGAAGGCATTTGACACAGTGGCGCACCAAATTCTGTTGGAACGTTTGGAACGGGTAGGAATTAAAGGTATACCAAATAGCCTGGTTAAATCATACTTATCTAAAAGAAATCAGAGTGTAAATCATCACAGGTGAGGAGAGTGACAAACTAGAGATGGAATTTGGTGTGCCGCAGGGTACAGTGCTCTCGACGCTACTGTTTAATGTTTATATAAATGGTCTTATGTGTGAATTGGATGGGATTTTCTGTTTTGCAGATGACTCTGCAGCAATAGTATGTGGGGAAGACTGGGAAACTACAAAAATAAATGCTGAGCTAGCATTGCACAAAATTAAAAACTTCTCTAGTAATCTAAAAATGCATAATTCTCAATGTGATCTAGAATTACGATGTAAATGTGATAATGGGATTGAGAGATAATTCTCGATAACCTACGTTGGGGTAATGATAGATGAAAACATTGGTTGGAAGGGACATATTCAATATGTAACTGGTAAAATTAGAAAACTTATTTATAAATTCTATAAGTTAAGAAACATTTTAACGTTTTCATCTTTAAAAATGGTCTATTTTTCACTAATAGAGTCAATAATAAATTATGGTATTGTAGTCTGGTGGAGTACAGGAGCAACAATTATGTCTAAGCTCATAAATGCGCAAAAGTGGATTATAAAGATAATGCTCTTTAAGAACAAAAGATATCCTATAGAATCTGTATATATAGATAGCAAACTGTTGTCCTAATCAATTGTATGCAAAATCAGTTATTAGATTCATGCTAAAAATCTACAGGGAGGATTTAAAACATGGTGTAAATACAAGAAATGCAGCTAATAATAATCTCTTTCTGTGCAATCCTAAACATACATTATGTCAAAAGCATATTTATTATATAGGCCCAAAGATTTACAATAGTCTACCCCATACTATAAGAAATAGACCATACCATAAAGTAAAAAAGGAAATTGTACAATGGATAAGTGAGACTAAGTATACTGTAACCTTCATGTTTTGGAGGGAATAAAAACATGTTTTGTGATTGTTACATGAGAATGATATTTTTTCTTTTTATACCTTAAGAATTTTCCTAAAGTATTAATTCAATTTAGTTAAGTACATTGCTATATCTTGTAGGTACCCTAAAATAAAAGTGAATGTGAGAATGTAAGTGGGTGCACACACAGTATTCAGAATACCATCGTGCACCGAATATAATATAATATAATATTTAGTTTATATCAATATACAGGATGTCCCGCATAAGAACCGACACAGAGCAGAAGCATGTAGGGGACCCCAAAATATGGATTTAACACAACTTACCTCTATACCAAATTGCACCCCTGAGAAGTTATAGGCCCTCAAAGTGGGACTTTCGAAAAAAATTAATATCTCAATTATACTTCAACTTAGAAGAACCAAATTTGGTATACGTTGTACTCGTTTCAAGAGTATTAATCGACAGTAGAGTTCAGTTTGATCATTTTAAAGGGTTGATAAGAGATGGTGCACCCTTAAAATTTGACAGAATTTGTTAACCCAATCGCAATTTCAAAGAAATATTATCTTATTTCATGGGAAATTTTATTTAAAAACTTTTTTTACTCTTGTAATTTTTCAATAAACTTTGTCGTTTTCGAGAAAAACGCGAATAAATAAAAGCATATATGTAGCCATAGTCAAAGTATACCAGGTCTGCCGGAGCCTCCCTTCTACTCTTTTTTTTAAATTTTAGTGCAATCTGATTGGTCATTTATTTCGTTTATTTAATGTCATAAATGTCATAGACGACGACATAATATGATGTTGTTACGTGCCGGCGACAAGCTGATGAGAGCAAGGCTGTGATTGGAGGAGCTGGGTGACGTCACCCAGCGCGAGAAACGATGGAAGGGAGGCTCCGGCAGACCTGGTATAATTTGACTATGTATGTAGCTATGTTATTTAAAAGCATCGAGATTTCAAAAGTTGGCTATGAAATTAAATGTCAAACTTGACAATCAGAAAACTAAGTAATTTATTTTCAATAATACTTTGTTTGGTTTGAGTTGACATGTTATTGATATTAGGTTTCTGTGAAGGAAATTTCAGAAAAAGTGTTAAAGAGTATCGCAGAAGATTCGCTAATCGTGTGATTCCCCATAGAGAAACCTTTTCCAATGTTGAGGGATGGGCTCGAGAAACGGGCAAGTTTTTCAGCAACGCTCGAGAACGTGCTACTGCAATAACAGGACAAGAACAAGAAATAATAAATGAAAATTTTCCGGTCATTTTTTAACACACTAACAAACTATTATTTAAAATAAATTACTTCATTTTCTGATTGTCAAGTTTGACGTTTGAAATTTCGATGCTTTCAAATAACATAGCTACATATATGCTTTTATTTATTCGCGTTTTTCTCTGAAACGCGTAATAGAAAAATTACTAGAGTAAAAAAAGTTTTTAAATAAAATTTCCCATAAAATAAACTGATATTTTTTTGAAATTGCGATTGGGTTGAAAAATTCTGTCTAATTTTAAGGGTGCCCCATCCCTTATCAACCCTTTAAAATGATCCAACTGAACTCTACTTACTGTCGATTATTACTCTTGGAACGCATACAATGTGTACTAAATTTGGTTTTTCTAAGTTGAAGTGTAATTGAGATATTAATTTTTTTCAAAATTTAAAGTCCCACTTTGAGGGCCTATAACTTCTTAGGGGTGCAACTTGGTATAGAGGTAAGTTCATTAAATCATCATATTTTGGGATCACCTACATGGTCCTGCTCTGTCGGTTCTTATGCGGGACATCCTGTATATGTTAAGAGATATTATCAATAAGTTATGTAAAATATATTGCTGTTACTAAATAAATAAAGTTAATCCTGACAATTACCCTTGCCCTGTTCACTTGTAGTGTTAATAAAAAGTTAATTTCAAAAACAAAATTGTGACATAAGGATCAATTTGCACAATACAAGATAGTTCGAAATAGATTGCTGAGACTTTAGAGCATGTGAGCATAGTCAAATGTATGTAGCGAGGAAGGACATATTCTAGACAATTACCCAACCTTTTATTAAACTTTGTAATTCAACCATAATTCCGTAATTACTGGTCCTTCTTTCAGTCATCCAAAATTATTAACAAAAAGTAATGGAGATTAATCAATGAAAGTTACCTTAATTACACATTCTCTTATTCAGTTCAGTTTTGATTGGAACTGTTATTCTGGGGTCTTTTCTCAGGATTGTTATTATTCATAAAATACATATTTAAGTTTCTTTATTTCTAATTTAATATAAATAACTGAGTCACCAATGCAAATCGTTCAAAACTAATGCAATTCAAATAACATTAATTACATAGCTATACTTACAAGAAAACATAATTTAGGCCAGTTATGAATGAAATATCTGTAGGTATAAATTGAGTACGGTTCAGATAAATCTTTTTGTATAATTTTCATAATTAAAGGCATTTGAAGCTCATTTTCATATTGTATATATTCTATTTCAGGTAGATGTATTTCCTTTTTTTCTAATATAACAGTTGATGATGGAGATTCCAATTTAATATCGTCTATTCCCTCCACAATATTAGAAATATCACTAGGTTTACCATTAGGTGCTTCTTGTACAGCATCTGTCCAATCTCTAGTACTTTCTGCAGTTTCAATGTAACTACTTTCACTAGCTATCAATAGACCATCAGAGCAATTTAAACAAGGTGTATCATTGGCGAATTCTACACGTTGAAATTGCATTGGCTCACTGGGTTTATCGGTGAAACTTTTACCCACCTTTGCTGCTACTTTATTATCATTTGAATCTAATTTAGTCCTATCTACATTATTTTTTTCATTATTACTAATCTTAGAGTTAACATCTTTCTTCTTACTACTCAGTTCCTCTGATCCATTTTCATGAGGAGTAAAGTGTAATTCACAATTTTTTTCTACATAATTTATGTCACCTGGGCGCTGGCGTTTAACATTTTTCTTTCCCTTCTTGTGACATTGATTGAGAGGATCTAAATCTTTGGTTGTTCCGTTTAGTAACCCATTGATTATGGAGTCATTTTTATGTGAATTTTCTTTCAGAATATCCTTTGAATCACCCTTTTCTTCTTTTTGCCTCTTAACTTTAATACCTTCATTTGAAATTTTATTCATTATTTCGATTTCAGTCTTGAAGAATATAGAATCTCCTAATACCTACATTCGGGCAGTAACATTCTTAAAACAATTAAGATATTAATAAATGTAATAAATGTTCTTTTAAAGCAGACATCTTGGTTGGATTGACTTGAATATTTAGTTGGGATATTTCGAATTATTCAACATTTCGTAAGTACTGTTGGCAGTAGTGTCATTACAAAGAACTCTATGGCAGAATGTCTAGATTAGAGTTCTTGGTCATTAGTCTCATTTGTATAGGTCGAGTTTAAACTACAGATGACAGTTGAGCTTAAGTTTAATAGTAACGTTTGTCGTATAGATGACAGTAACTAGCTCTCGGGCACGGTCGTACATACAGATCTGGGAACTCGAGGCTGTTTCCTATGTGAGAAGTGACTCCGCTAAGCGTCAACTTTCGCGTAGTACCAAAAAGGGTGGCGCAGTAGTCGAAGAGTGTTCTCTGACAACTGTCATTCTTGACTTGTAGACACAAGGAATACCTGCGTTTTTAGAAACAAATTACGAAACCGTGCATTGTGCCGAAATGCAAAACGGGGTCCAAAAGTGTAAAGCAAAAAACTTCTGTTTTTAAAGTGCCGAAAGATGCGGAAATGCGAAAAAAGTGGATGTTGCGATTCCGGAAAGGAATCGTTTTAACGAGGTCTTTTATGAAGTTATTTTTAAGGTGATTAATACATTTTGACAAGAGTAACAGTTCTATTGCTCTCTCAAATCAGAATAGTAAATATTGCGTTACGAGAAAATTTATTTTACTTAAAACGTGCGGTTATTATCAATCAATCTTTGTATTGTGGGGCTTGAAATTTGAACGATATGGCTCCTAATCCTGACATCAAACTTCGATCCAAGCGCTAGCTAGTGACTGAGCGAGGGACTACGAGTTTGGCGACGCGTATGTATGACCGTGCTCTCGGGCAGTCGGGCTTTAACTATCAACTAGTGATCTAGACATCATTAATACAATGAAAAACGAAAGGAGAGTTCAAATTTTCCGTGCTCGTATCGACACCATGGACATTTGATTAGATAGTGAATTTATAAATAGGTTTAGAATCACCAAAGCATCTGTAGAATTACTATTTTAACAAACTGGCATTAATTTCCAAAGAAATGAACAGCAGTAATTTTCCTAGAACAAAATTTTGAAATACGTAAAAAGTGTAGTTTTTTTGTAAGTATACAATTATAGATAAATTAACGGTTTTGCAATTTGCATCTAGTGCAAGTTGTAATCTGAAGTAAGCTATATTTGATCTAACTAGAACATACAAAAGGATCATTTTGCTACTTGGTCAGTTTGAACTGCAATTTAAACCAGTTTAAACTATACTATAAAAGTAATATATACAAACGACCCTTGTACAGATTCCCTTGCATAATTTTACTTTTAACCTTTATATAGGTACAATGAAATTCCTTAGTAGTTCTTTGCTCTGCCACAATCTACGTCCTCAAAAATTACCGCAAAGCAGAATTCGGGATTATTGTAAGCGGAAGTCTAATAAAGTTCTAGTAATCTCAAGCACATATTTGTTGATTATAGAGATCTTCGGCTCCTTGTTGAAGATACAGTAGATGGATCGTGGCGTTAGTAAATAACGGGTTGTTTACATACAAATCTCAATCTTCTGTGCTTATTAGAATATATGCTTGACGATTCATTTGTCTATGCTTATTACCTAACCCTAACCAATTTTTATAATGAAGAAAATAATACTAAGAATAAGAATATAAAATTCATAAAATCTTCATTTCGAAATTTTAAATATCAAATGATTTTAGAAATAATATCGCAAATTTGATACTTCACAGTAGGTATAACCAATGAAACAGTAAAAAAAAATTCTCTAAATCAATTTTTTATACTGATCTTCAAGTATTTTAGTTATTTTCATGAAATATGTATTAAAATTTATTTTTAGACTGATGCTCATTCATATTTTGTAATGCCTTTTCCATCAAGAGAGGAACGAACTAAATGTTGGGATGCTCGAGATCAATATTGGCAATGTCTGGAAAAAAATCAAACAGATGATGAAAAACATCCTTCATGTACAGAAATGAGGAAATTTTATGAGAAGTTTTGTAGTTCACAATGGGTTAAGCATTTTGACAGGAAAAGGAAATATTTGCAGTACAAATATAAAATTGAACATGAAGGGTATGAACCTTTAACCGAGGATAAAAGAACAAAAATTTAAATGTAGAATAATTAATAATGACTTACCTTAAATAAATTCTTTAGCATTGTTTATTCTGCTTATTTCTATGTTTTATGTGATGTCATTAAATCTTTAATTTCCTTACAGAATCCCAAATAAAAACATAACCGAGTTAAAATTTGAAAAACGAAGAGTCTATCATGAAATTGCCCATTTGTTACATTCTGAGTGAAGATTGGCTTTATTGTAGCTTTGCTCTGCATATCAAATTTTTTTTGCCTTCTCGCATTCGCACATATAGCTCAACATAATTAATTCTTCAAAAATAAAATGTAGTTTAAAATAAAAGAAAATTTTGATATTTCAATAAAGTTTTTCTATACCATTTTCATAAAATGTTAGGAGTTCATTAGTTTTAGATTTGTGATATTGAGTGTATATTTTTTGGTAAACTTAAAATGTGAAAATAAAAACTTTTTACTCAAAGACAATTAAAGAAATTATTAACTAGTTTTAAAAATTTTCTAGCTGGTAGAAAGTTTTCAAAATTTCAGGTGTTTACTATTAAATAAAACGTATAATGCCTATCTTCTACCAATGGCTCACACAATGTACTACAAACAAAAAAAATTATTTAAACAAGTATTCAATGAAAATTTGTACTGTAATTCATTTAATCATTAAGAATGTCCAACAAATATAAAACTGAATTGGAGCATGTGAAATAAAGTAATTTCCACTGTGTTGTTAAATTATTTATAAATCAGAGCCTAGAAACATGAGTAATTTAGTAAAAAACATTTGTACATGATCTCCATATTAAAGATTTACAATAACAAACATATTTAGACTACACCTTCTGAATTCGAGTCTCTAGTTTTTGTTGAATCACTATGTACTTCATTAAGGTCCTTACATACACTTACAATATGTTTGCCAGGTACCATGATTAGTCCCAGCATACGAGGTTCTTCATTTGCTTTTAGAGGCCTAGACTCATGAGGTAAATATTCTGAACATGAACCTAATATCACATTTGCATCAGCATCAGTGCATAGAAAAACCCCCACTAAAACTCTTCCATCTGACATTTCTATCCGAAGAGTTTTATTCAATAAAGCCCGTAGAGTTGCAACACCTGTTGGCACCTGAAAATTATCTGATTTTTTTAGAAATTCTCAGTTAATAATTGAACAATACATCAGTTTTTTCACTTCTGGCAAGTTCTGATTGTGGTTGTAGTTCCTCATTTTTCTTGGCTTCATCAGACCTTGAACTATGACTTTCTGGTTTATTATCCATTTTAAAAAGTTATTTTGGTTGGAATATAAACCGTAAAAATTGCAGCTATTTGTATTTACGTCTTATGCAGTTTTTAAATTTGACGGTTCTTCGTCTCTTGTGGTAAATATAACGTGGTCTGTTGGACAGCGCAAAAATAAATTGTTCAATTCTTGGATAGGACTGTTCATTTAAATTAATTTCTCAAAATTTAGTGTCTTGAACAGTAGTTGCGACTTTGGATAAGCAGAAGCAAGGGCAATCCTCATTCCATCACAGTAAACTATAGCAGCCATCGAACTATCGAAAATATGAAATTTCACGGGATTCATCAACGAAGGAAGTTAACGTTCCAACTTTGAATATCGTTGGTAGAAGAGCATTCCGTTCAAGCTTTATCTTCTGTGGTTTTGTGGTCCAATGAAAAATTATATTTAATTAAAAATAAAATATTCTTCAAATTTCTTGAACTTCAAATATGACATTCTCATATTCTATTTAACATCATTTTAAAAACAAATTCAATTCATATTTAGAAATAAATGAAATTCTGGTGAGTAGTTTTATTGATTTTATCAATGATCTAACTTTTAATAATACTGTAGCCGAATAATTTCCGGAATTGAAAAATGTGCAAAATATAGGTTATAGCGAGGAGCGAATTTTATATCCTTTATTTAAATTATAAAGAAGCTAAATAACATTTCAAAATAATTGGAATGTATCGTTTGAATTATTATCTTTTCCGATCATATTTGATCAGTTCGCGACATGGGGTAAGTGAATGTTATACAACTGGTTCAAAAAGTAAAGAAATTATTTCAGATTCGATATTATTCGAAAGAACATCGCAGACAAGGATTTCTGGGAAGGCTTTTCGACAATTTTAAAGATGAAATGGCGAAGAATAAAGAGATGAAAGAGTCTTTGAAAAAGTTTAGAGAAGAAGCAGAAAAATTAGAACAAAGTGATGCATTAAAAGCTGCACGACAGAAGTTTGATAACGTTGAAAAGGAAGCCACCAAAGGTAAATACTATTGTTGCGTCATTGTAAGTATTATAGCAGTCATGTACCCCCAGAATTTCAGGAAGTGAAGTTTTCAAAGAAAGATTTGATAGTCTGAAGGAAAGGGTTCAAGGTGTGATCGATGAAGCAACTAAAACTGAATTAGCAAAAAAAGCTGGTAGAATAACAGAGGAGATAGGTAAAACAACTCATTCAATAAGTGAAAAAGCTCAAGAAATTGGCAAGACAGGAACATTTAAAAGCATCTCAGAGGCTACCAAAGTGGTTAGGCAGGAAATCGATACAAGTAGTATTCAAGGTAAATTACAACAGTGGCATTAATTATGGTTCTAATGCTATGATTGTATACTTCTATTTTCATTTAAATGTAGCATATTGTTCATAAAAGCATCAAATAATTGTACTGAAGCACCACATTGATGTTTAAACATCTAAATATGTATTTAGGGAACTGTGTTGCCATCTTCAGTTAAAACAGTGATGTTTGGATCAGCTTGTATCTGGTTCAATGATTCGTTTATTTTACAATAGTGGAATATGAACCTGCGTGAATGATTCAATCAAGTCTGCAACTATTATGAGTAGCAGTGTAGCATAGGGCTATGCATTTCCAGTTCCCTTAAATCCTACAAAGCTCAAAACAAGAAACAAAATACGCATACCAACATGTCCGACCTGGGGGCGAGTCGCGACATGGAACGTTCTTCAAAACTAAATAGAATAAAAAAAAATGTTTGGGATAGAAGTTACAGGGTTTGAAGGGGGACATCCGATGATGACCTTGAGAAAAGGTTTTTAAGGTTTTTTTTGCAGGTCAACTTTGTTTTTTTAAATGGGAACACATATTTTTGATATTGGCAATCGAAAGAGTCCGACTACGTTTTTAAATTATTAATACAGGTTGACCTTGAAATATTTTTTTCATCTTTCAAGTTTTTAACAATTTAATTAATATTTTAAACTCTTTTAAGCAGAGCACAATCTTGAAGAATGCCTTGTACAAAAGTTGTAGGAGTCGAAGAGGAATGACCTTGAAAATGTTTTAGGGGGTGTTTTGAAGGTCAACTTGTTTTTTTTAAATTGAAACACATATTTTTGACAATTTTGATATTGGCATTCAAAAGAGAAAAAAAAATTTATTCCGATAAGGCTTTCAAGCATTACTCAGAAACAAAGTCGCTTTTGAAATTACTAAAGAAGCGACATATATTAAATTATCTAAAATTACATAGGGAATACAATTTTTATTCAAGGAAACCCAAAAACACTTGGATGGGATGGATTTTGATGTGAAGGGTGTATAATTATACTGGCACTTAGGCCTCTGAACTGGGCCCATTGTGCCACCCCTTCAAGGCGAAGGCCCCTGTCCCTCCTCAGCCATCGAGCCAACCAATCGCGTTGATCAGCCCGAGGACCGTACCGGGTGGAGCGTCGCCAATGTTGACCAGATTTGGCCAGGGGTCCTCCAAAATGGCATCTCTTGTCGATGAGAGCGCCGGGCAGTGACAAATCACATGTTCCGCTGTCTCATCCTCTTCGTAGCATCCTCGACATATGGGGTCGACAACGACTTCCTTCGTGTGAAGATGTTTATTTAGTCGGCAGTGTCCTGTCCATATTCCTACGAGTCTTCTAAGATTATATCTTGTCAGTCGTAGGCAGAACTTTGCAATTTTTGGGCACGGTGCTTTTATAGCAGTATGTGCCTGTCTACAGCTATCATTCGATATCCATCGTTCGGCATGCCGTTTTAGGGTATCTTCTTTTATCAAAGCATTCAGAGTGCTTGAGGTTAGCGGCAAGAAGGGCTCCGGCCCGAATAGTGTTTGTCCGGAGCCTTTTCGCGCCAGCCTGTCCGCCTCTTCATTTCCTTGGTCTCCACTATGTCCTTTCACCCAGGTGAGTTGAACATCATTATACTGTGACAGATTTTCGAGGGTTCTGTGGTGGCACTCCCAAACTAAACCTGAGTTAATGTTTTGGATACTAAGGGCTTGTAGTGCTGCTCTGCTGTCTGTCATGATCCGTATTCGTTTGCCGGCGGTATTTTTGTCCGCCGCTATTCTAGCTCCTTGGGTCACTGCTACTAGCTCCGTTTGGAACACTGTAGCATGAGATCCTAGAGGTATGTATTCGCGTAGGTCAAGTTCAAAAACACTTATTACGCATCTCCAAATACACCTACTGCGCATGTCATGATAGTTTTATGATGTTACTTTTGACTAAATTACTTATTTTTAGTAAAAAATTTAAAAAAATAGCACATTAATGTGGTAAATATTGTGTACTACTATTGAGTACAGATTTTTTTTTCAATAGCAATATTGAAAGCAAAATATTTCTTGGTCATAAAATTATAAAAAAACTGTTGTCAAAATTTTTAATTTGAACACAAAAGTACTTTGCAAAAAAAGTAGGATAACAATATCTAAGAAAAATTAATATTCGAGAAGTTTCCAAAAAAAAAAGTTTTACAAAAGGCAATTTTTTCATGGTCAACCTGTATTAAATAATTTAAGAACCTAGTCGGACTCAAAAGGTTCTGTTCTTTCGATTGACATTGTCAAAATTGTCAAAAACATGTGTTTCAATTTAAAAAAAAACAAGTTTAGTTAAAAAAACAAACTAAAAACATGTTCAAGGTCATTCCTCGTCGAGTCCTACAACTTTTGTACAAAGCGTTCTTCAAGATTCTGCTCTGCTTGAAAGATTTTAAAATATTAATGAAATTGTTAAAAACCTAAAAGATGAAAATTTTTCCAAGGTCAACCTGTATTAATAATTTAAAAATGTAGTCGGACTCAAAATTTCCCGCTCTTTCGATTGCCAATATCAAAAATATGTGTTCCCATTTGAAAAAACAAAGTTGACCTTCAAAAACCCCATAAAAACGTTTTCAGGGTCATTTCAAGGTCATCATCGGATGTCTCCCTCCAATCCCTGTAACTTCTATCCCAAACATTTTTTTCGATTCTATTTAGTTTTCAAGTTATTTGACTGGATCGTTTTCTTTTGCTCATCCTGTATATTATATAGTCGGTGGAAAATATGTCACCTTTATCTTGTTCTTAAAATTACTCATTTATTCAAGAGTAGTAATAAAATAAAACCAACAACAATTTAATAAAGCTAATTTATTTCCAAATATTTACATATTAACATGTAGAAATAAATTTTCTCTTATTTTTTCATTTCTGCATAGACTTCTTTATCTGTAAAAACTTGACTAGTTTAATTGAAAATTCTTCCACATGGCACTGAAGCACCCACAAGACAGTATTCTTTCAACTAATTGATATAAGATATTGGTTATAATTTTTTTCTTTCAAACATCCAGTTCATGGAAGAGCTAATAAAATTGATTGATCATAACTCATAACACAACATTTCAACATAAAAGAGTTCTAATAATCACAAACTTTTATCAAAAACCTAAATGTCAAAGTCTAATATTGATTTACGGATCTACAGAAAAATATAAGTATGTAAAAATAAACATAAATATTGCTATGTTCAATTTTTGCTTATTGTTGAGGCTTTACATTTCAAAAACATTGTTTTGTTTTAGGTAGAGTATATGTTAGTCCTACACTCCTTCGAAAAAGAACTGAAACATCTGCCGTTCAAAATCAGAAATATTATGAACCAAATATGGATGCTACTGGTGTAGAACTCCATAAAGATTCGAAGTTTTATGAATCTTGGCAAAATTTCAAAGACAACAATCCTTATGTACATAAAGTAATGGACTGGAAGTTGAAGTATGATGAGAGCAACAATCCCTTGGTGAAAGCATCCAGGGCCTTAACAGATAAAGTAACTGATATAATGGGAGGACTATTCTCAAAAACTGAACTGTCAGATACTCTAACAGAAATCTGTAAAATAGACAATAGCTTCGATACGAAAAAGTTTTTAAAACAATGTGAAACTGACATTATTCCTAATATATTAGAAGCAATGACGCGCGGGGATTTAGAAATATTAAAAGACTGGTGTCACGAGGGTCCTTTTAATTTATTTGCTGTTCCTTTGAAAGAAGCTTTAAAGAAAGGTTATAAGATTGATTCTAAAATTCTGGATATAGACAATGTTGATTTAGTAATGGGTAAAGTAATGGACCAAGGACCAGTATTGATAATTTCATTCACTTCACAGCAAGTTATGTGCGTCAAAGATAGCACAGGGTCAGTTGTAGAGGGTGATACAAATAAAGTAATGAGAGTAAATTATGTGTGGGTATTATGCAGAGATATAACAGAACCAGATCCAAGGGCAGCTTGGCGGTTACTGGATCTTTCAGCTAGTAGTAGTGAACAATTGGTTTGAGAAATGGATTGACAAACCCCTCACTTACACCGATATGATATTGGTGTATTGAATGTAAAAATTGTACATTTCATGAACCTAATCTTACAAAATGCCCGTAATTATTTGCATTGAGATTATGAATGGAAAACCGAGTTTGTAAGTACAAAGTTAATTACCTCATCAATTGATTGAGCTTTATTTACATTAAATTGATAAAGCTATTATTCACTAATCAGAGTGACTGCCCGTGATTTTCTTTCCGTATTAGAATCGATTTTTATTATATAAGATTCTATAACTTGTTATGTACAAACTTAAATTTTTGTTAAGTAATAAGAATAAATTATAAAATTTTATAATTTTGCCATTAAAATAAATTGTTGAATTTTATTTAGTTTTTATATTCTTCACTGAGTAATAATGGTGGCCATATCCTAAGTTTGTCCTTAAAATAATCATTTAACAATTTTTAATTGATTAATGTAGTTATTACCAGTCTAATAAATATTGTGCACACATATACCGGGATATCAAAAATTATCTTGGTCAAGGGTGGTTGTGGAATCTAAAACGTGTGTCTTATCTTACGTTTGAAATAATTATGTCACTGTCACACTGACATCATCAATAACCTACAAATTTCATACCTACTGACGCGCAGTGAGCTCCTCGAGGCATATGTCAAAATGATTACGTTCGTAGCTAATTACATAGGACGTTTGGCGTTCATGCAATTGTGTTTTTATACAATTCGAACCTTCTAATTTCGATAGGCCAAGTGAAAATCCCGGAGTCTAAAGCGCTAGAGACTTCTGAGTGTTATAACATTCGTATAAAATTGCGAAATTTCGCACTTTTAGAAACTTTAAATTAATTAATTTGACTTAACAGATTCTGACACAACAAAACATATTCAAAAATTTAAAGTAAGACACACGTTTTACATTCCACAACCACCCTTGACCAAGATAATTTTTGATATCCCGGTATATATATATATATTTCAGAGGTAAATATTTTTATTATCGAAGCAGTACATTTGCAATATACATGTTTCAGAAAGACCTCCCGTAAATGCAGGGGACTATAGATTTTACATAAATAATCAGATTTTTCACATAAACTATGGTCTATCTTCTTTCGTTTCAGAGAATTTAATTTTTTTAAAACGAAATTTTGCTGTAGCTCCTGTGCAGTTACAGATATTTCATTGAAATCTGGTATTCGGAGGTTTCAAAGGACGCTGAATAAGATGGTTTAGTTGGTTTCAGATTATGCGGTAGAGGGAGCTGGGTGCGCGACTTTTCGGCGTTTCTTTTAGCCTTAACTTTTTTGAGAATGATTTTTTTGTTTTCTTTGCACATTTTTCTGGTTTAAAAATCTCACCGTTTTCGAGAAAAACGCGTTTAATGAATATAACAAATTTACTTACTACCGAAAATGCGTATGCTATGACACTTGCCTAATTAATATTGTCTTTCAAATTGTAATTTGGGACTACGTTATCGAAGTTATTTTTAACTTTTTAAAAAGGAAAACCTAATTATCTCTTGTGACCGCCTTTCTCGGGGAAATATAAGTTTTCTTGTTAAGCGGAAAATTTGAAAGGGGGCACCACCGGGATGGGTGGTCCAGGTTTGTATATTTCCCGTTGAATGGAATCTGACAGATATGAATGGATTGATTCCTCACCAGTACAACGCAGATGTTTATATATATACAGTTTATTAAATGAAATGAGTGATTAGAGAAAATGTTTGTACAAAAGAAAATTAATACTTACACCTAGTCTAAATAAACAACAATTTCAATAAATCGATTTAAATAATTAAGTCAAGTATTTGACCTAGTCGAGATAGTTTACGGCAATTAAACAATCGGAAGTTTTAGAGTATAATTCAAATAAGAATGTCTATTCGCGTCTACAGTTGTTTACCTCGAAAATATGGTCTTCGAAAAAAAAACTTAAACGCCAAGTGATGTATGTTTGGAACGTTGACCCGTGATAAGAAACTAGCAGAAATAAGTATCTGGAGCACTGTCGACACAGGTGGTTTTATTTATTTCCAATCGTGGAAATTTACGTCTTCGATAATAATATTCGAGTTCTTTAATAATCGGGTCAATTCCTTAACACAAATAATAAATTATTTAGTTTTCGGCACGGGACGTCAGTAGGCCAGTGATTTATTTTCCTCAACGCAAATAATAAATTATTTGGTTTTCGGTTCATGAAATCCGTAGGCAAGCGGTCTATTTTTCCTCAACACAAATAATAAATTATTTGGTTTTCGGTACAGGAGATCAGTAGACGACCAGTAGTTTATTGTTCCTCAACACAAATAATAAATTATTTGATTTTCGGTACAGTAAGTCGGAAGGAAGGTGATGTATTTTTCCTCAACACAAATAATAACTTATTTGGTTCTAGATAAGTGAAGTTAGTACTGGAGTTAGTTGTACGATATTTACCTTCGGACTTGGTCAAAGTATATGAGTGGATCCTACGGAGCGTGGACGAAGTTTATAATGAAAAATGAAAATAAATTCTCGGAAATTAACGGAGTTGAATTAATTAAACTGTCGGTAATAATGTATCTGAATCGTAGTGACTTAGCGGTCGGACGGCTGATTCTTCAATTTCTTTCGTGTGAAATCCGTTCTCCTTATAGGTTTTTGGGCCAAAAGAAATAAAACGTCAGAGGTAGTCTGAGATTCTGGCAGTCAGCGGTGAATTGAATAAGAAATTTTTTATCTGATAGTAGCTTCAACTTTTCCTACATAGGATGTTCAAAACTTTGATGCGTTAGAATCATAGCCTCGTCGGTGTTATTTCTTTTTCACCAGAAAGGTACATTAAGAAACCACCCATGCCTAACGTCTGAAAGTATATAATGTGTCCAATTTTTTGCTTGGTGTTGGGATCTCGGTAACTAAGAGTTACAAGGTAGATACAAAATTAGAGTTAGGTACTATAAGGTCCAGTTTCAAAATTTTATCGCCAATTTCAAAGATATTTTGAAAACATTGGAAAAAACGCCAATTTCTTCACTTCCATCCTGCAGTTATTTGGTTAGATATAAAAACACGGATGGCACTTTTTTACCTTCACAACATATAATATAATAATATATACAATAATACATACAATATTCTATGGCACCTTTTGTATTTTAAATACGGACCTGCCCTTAGGCGCCTGTCCGTTGAAATTTTGGTTGTATATGCATATGTATAATTATCATTAATAATAATAATAATAATTGAATTAATTATTCCGTTCACAACCATGTGCAACATTTGGTTTTTTACAACGTTTCGGGCATATAAACCATGAACAACTGATCTTGTGCTGGCATTAAGTACATTTAGCAAACTTGCCACCCGGACGGGATTAATTTTGGGAAATATGTGCAACATTTGGTTTTTTACAACGTTTCGGGCATATAAACCATGAACAACTGATCTTGTGCTGGCATTAAGTACATTTAGCAAACTTGCCACCCGGACGGGATTAATTTTGGGAAATACGAACGTATCCATATTCTGCGATGTCGGAAGAGGAAGCCAATGTATTACTCCCGGTTTTCGTAAAGTATTTTTCACGAAATTGACAATCTCAACCACCCAAGTGTTCGAAACACAGCACTTATTCCTAGTACAATATTGAACAATGTGTATATGAAAAATTATCACCTTTTATGATTATAGCAGAACAATACTTGTGTTTCAGATAGAAAACAAGCAAGAAGTTTTAAAAGTTACAAAAAACAAGAAATATGTAAATATTTCTTTCAATATAAATAATAAAATGGGGTGGATTGGAATAATAGTACAAGCCTTAATAATCAGAAATATTTTATTCAACTATTCAGTTACCTAGAAAGTAATAAAAGGAGTAGTATATAAATTTATATCACAATATACATTTTATTAATGTCAAAATATTTTATACTAATAATTAGTTGTATAATTTTTTAAAGTCCATCATTCTGAATATATAACTCAAAATAATATAATGAAGTATTTCATTTCTTAAATGTTTATACAAATTATAGACATTTTCAACATAGCAGAATCTTGCTGATCATATATTTTTACTATGAGTTAATACTGATTATATTTTACATCAATTCACAGGGTCAAAATATTTTTCAGATTCACTACTTCTCAAAGTATTACTCATAAGTGTATAAACTAAAAATAGGAAAATTGAGATGTTTGAAATTATTCTAGCTTGTGTCCAATTTATCTAACTATACTTTTCAAATAATAAAACAATAAATGCAACTAGAAATTCTAATATGTTGTTGAAATAAATTTATTACTATCATTAATTTAAATTTTCAATAATTATCAACTAGAACATTAATTTATTATGCATTTTAAAGAATTTTGTTTAATTATAAATAATTTTTTGAGATTAGATTCATATCGGATAAAAAATTAGGTGATATGAGACTTTCAATGTAACTGTTACAAGATTTGAGTAAACATCTGGGGAAATGATTCAATTAACACCAAACAGAAAAGTTGTGTTTTCAATTATTTGAATTATGAAATTTGAAATAAATCTATAATTTCAATTACCAAAGAACATTTTTGTTTTGCAAGATATTTAGATATTTTTTATTTCTGGGCCAAATGAAAAAATATCACTTGTTTGCTTTATCAATCATTCTCATCTGAATATAATTATGAATAAATTAGTTGTTCAATAATGAATGCTTTTTGACAAATTGTACATTAAAACTGAGAATAATAATAAATTCCTCCATTACCTTTCATGAAATTGGTTTCAATCCATTTCTATTCTTCAGAACTAAAATATATTCAATTTTCAAATTAATCTGACTAGATTCTTAGTGAGTAAATAATTTTTTGCAAAATTTGTAATTTGAATGCATTTTAATCAAGACCGAAATAAATTCAATTCACAACTTCCATTTTATTCTTTCATGTGCAAATTTCTCAATAAGCTATAATTGCCAAATCAAAGTGGCATGTTTTTTTCCAGCTATTCATTATCCTTCAAAATTAAAAAAAAAAATGTGGAACTTGAAGTATTTATTTGTTAATAACTATTTAATTGATTGCTACTTTTTATCTTCTGAGACCTAAATATTGGGTTTTTATTAGTGAAAAATCAATTTTTTTATTGTATAAATGCAATTAGTAAAATTGACATTTTATTTTATCAAATAATACAGATAATAAATTGGAACAACTTTAGACTTTACTGGCTATTCAAAATCAGGTATAACGTTTCGAAAAAGCTTGATGATGGAAACTTGGATTGAATTATTTCTTTACTCCTTTACTAGCTGCCAAAAAGCAGGTGTACTGTTTCCAATAAAAACTTGATGATCTCATGGAAACTTTGATTAAATTATTTTATTGAATAATTTCTTGTCATTGTTTTCTCAGTGTACAATTTTTGAAAGTAAATGTAAAATTTTAGTAAAATAACAGATAATTTTGCTGCCATATTCACACCCAAAATTCTGGATTTCTACAGCAAATGTACCCAAACGTGTCATCAATTGTATGGTTGCGTGTAGGTACTTCAAATTGGAGCGATTGGTTGGCCACAGCAAGAAGTGCAGAGTACAAGGAGACTCATTAACGCGTCCCGAAAAGTGGTATTTGGAATCACGCTCCGATTGTCTGCGTCAACAACATTGCTAGAAAAACCTAATTAGCTTTGTGAAAAATAACATAATCAGGCACAGGCAACAGAGTTTGGTCTTTGGGCAGCGCCAACGTGGCGACTTCACGAACCCTTAAACATTCCACATTTCGGAAGGCACGTTTAACATTATTACGTCACTTAGATGGTTAGAAATCAAAATTATCTGAAACTATTACTTAACAGAAGAATGTACGACGCTAGTCGCTGAGAAATGATTCAATTGCAAATTGTTACTGAACAATACTTTATTTATCACGAATTATTGTTGTTTTAACCACTTTAAGAAACGAGAAGTATATTCATATGATGGAGATACCGCGGGCATGATTGTTTTAGTGTGATTTACAGTAAATCACTTATTTCATTTTCGGATAAAATAATATTACAAAATATCTAAAATATCAAATCGTTGTTTTTGGAATTAATTGCATATGCAGTTGTCACAAACACGTACCGGGGAATCCCAGCCTCGCAAGGGAACCGTCTTCCTCGTGGTCGAACAGTCGTCACAAACACCTTTCCCACATTCTCTGCAGTGATGTAACAACAAAAGTGGACCAAACGGTTTTTTGCAGTTACTGCAGTGTGTGCACTCGTTGTCCGGAGTCCAATAAGCGGGTCTTACAGAGTCCTTGATGAAACCTTTTGGGATATCAAAAACAGATTTGACAACTTGCATGGAACTAACTACAGTTTCACCAAGTTGCCTGGCGATTATTTCATTGCCAGTGGTGGTTGGCGTATTTTCAACAGAAGTATTATTATGATAGCAAAGATCACAAACTCTGACCGGACTATGCCAACCCTGACTTGGCACTGGCATTTTATTTGAAGAGCATGCTTCGCAAAATCCTTCTCCACAAGAGCGACAATGATGCTTCGTGGCGTTTGGTGCAAACTGGGTCTTGCATTTGTAACATTCCTATAAATATTCAAACATTAACAAATTAGTAACTTAGAGGTTAGTATTATTTCTAACTGTGTAACAATTATTGCTGCAATAAAATAAAACACTTTTACTTTGTTTTTTATCAAATATATTAATTACACTAGCCGACAAAATTTGATTTTTTCTCTGTCTTTGAGACTAGTCCGACATTTTCCGATTGTTTGGGTGTAAAATAGTAGGAAAGTCGCCATCGAACCCCTCAGACTTTGCTTTTGTGGTTAGGATACGTGAAAAAGCATTTTTTAAAACTTTTTTTACTATAACTTTGAAACAACGCAAGATAATTTGAATCTGATAAAACTGCTTGAAAGCTCATAAACAGAGCTACGTTTGGTATATACGAATGAACGAAACCCTGATAAAAATCAATTTTTCTGTCAAAAAAACGCAAAAATCGCGTTTTTTCAACCCCTTTTGCGATTTTAATCGGTTATAAAAAAAACTATGCTAGATAGCTGGCACACCTCTGTCACTTGATCAGAAGTCTTTTAAATAATGGGTATTGTTTAAAAAAATCGCGAAATTTGCATTTTTAGTGCGCAAAGAAAATACGCTGTGTCTAGACTCCCGGTACCGGTATCCAAATAAATCCCGGTAAAATGATGACGTCTACATAATGACGTAATAACCTACCGGTATTTGCAATAATCCCGGTAGATTTGTTCGGTGCGTAGAAAGAAATTGAGGTTAGGTTGGCAAATCGTTCACATAACGTAGAAATATTGATACTCCCGGTGTTTACAACGTATTGTTTTGAGTGTGCAAAATTAATAATGGTGTTTTTCGTGGGTCAGACCTTCAAAACTTTTGAAGATGTAAGCAGAGCTATAAAGCAATAAAACCTTTTCAAAGTATTGGAAACGAGACGCGAGGCTTATTACTTCATCAAGAATTAAAAAAACTATCAGAGCAGAATTATTGCTGTATTTTCGGAGGTCAAAAATTTCGAAAGGCGGGAAGCAATAAAAAAGGAGTAAGAAGTTTTAAAAAGGAAGACCCTTGTCCTGCATGCATTTCTTTCCGGGTGTCCCAAAATGGCAAATTTCTAGAAGTTAAAGCTATTCAAAAAGAACAATCACGAAACAAGCAAGGTGTTATTTGATTTTTTGCCTCAGCAACGCAAGTTACCACTTGATAGTAGAGAAAAAGCAAAGGAATTGTTATTGTTAGATGCAAATAAAAAAAAAGTTAGAGAACGATTGGAGAAACATACCGGTTTGAAACTAACTTTAAAAGATCTGTCCAACATTAAGCAAACTGCATCCAATAAAGCACCTCTAGATTTGGAGCAGTGTGTCAATATTTAACAAAATCATATGACTGTGAAGTTAGTATTTTAAAAGATGAAACTAACAATTTCAGAGGCATGTTTATGCAAACCGAAAAGATGAAAGCTACTTTTGATGTTTTTCCAGAGTTTTTAAGCCTTGACGGAACCTACAAATTAATTAATATAGGTATTCCTTTGTTTTTAATCGTATGTGAAGATGGAAATTGCCAAACCGAAGTAATTGCATTTTGTTTACTAACTCACGAAGACAAAGAAAGTTTTGAATGGTTTTTGAACGAATTTAAACTTAAAAATTCTAAATGGAGCGAAACAAAGTGTATAATGACAGATAAAGATTTACTGGAAAGAAAAATTGTTGAAGAATGCTTCCCAGAAGCTAACGTTATTATCTGTATTTTCCAGTCCATGCGTACATTTCAGAGGCAAATATCATGCGAAAAAATGGGAATATCTTCTAGCCAACGAAATCTAAGCCTTGAAATAATTCAAAAAATGGTTTACTCCAAAACTGTGGAGGAGTTCGACCACTTATACAAAATTATGTGCGAAAATGTTCCCAAAGTTGTTTTAGACTATTTTAATTCTAACTGGTATAAAATTAAAGATGAATGGTCGATGACAAAAAAATA
The DNA here is from genome assembly GCA_958510875.1 of Endomychus coccineus. NCBI lineage: Eukaryota > Metazoa > Arthropoda > Insecta > Coleoptera > Endomychidae > Endomychus > Endomychus coccineus. Next base: position 172,770,211 of record OY294068.1, read on the forward strand.
TTTCAACTGTAATTTTCTAAATACGACCAATAATCGCATTGGATCAATCAATTCAAGGAATTAGTTCTAAAAGATAATAAAAACTGCCGGGATTGTTGCAAATACCGGTAGGTTATTACGTCATTATGTAGACGTCATCATTTTACCGGGATTTATTTGGATACCGGTACCGGGAGTCTAGACACAGCGAAGAAAATAACCTGATTTTTTAAAAGAAAAATTAATTTTTATTTTACGTCGTACAAGTGACCGATGTTTGCGTTACAGGAATTGAAGCCCCTTGAGTCTTTCATATGCAACAAACGTATTTCAATTGCGTGGTGCAGTTTCATTTTTCTATTACAAAAAAAGTTCGAAAAAACGCAGGTTTCGTGATTTTTTTCAAACAAAAATTAATGTATAAAAGACTTTTCTGTTCACGATACAGAGGTGTGAAATGCAGAAATTGTAGCCCGTTTTATAGGCATTCAAATGCATAAAATATATTTCAAGTGTGTTGCGCACTATTATATATATAGAGGAAAAAGTCCGAAAAAATGCAAATTTCGCGATTTTTTCAAACGAAACCAAGTGACAGAGGTGTGCCATACAGAAATTGTAGCCCATTTAATAGGCTTTCAGGTCAGCGAAACTGATCTGAGCTATCTAGCTTAGTTTTTTTTATAACCGATTAAAATCGCAAAAGTGGTTGAAAAAACGCGATTTTTGAGCTTTTGAGACAGATAAATTGATTTTTATCAGGGTTTCGTTCATTCGTATATACCAAACGTAGCTCTGTTTCAATCAAAACACATTAAAAGTAACTTACCTTAATTTCATGATTTGGTCTCCAGTATCGTGGTGCAATTTGATCAGCCACCCAATTCGAAACGTATTTAGATGGTTGCGAACCCATGTTAATCATCGTATCCGAAATTTGAGTTACACTGTCTAAAACCTTCTGAGCTGCATTTTGAGATCCCAATAACGTGTTTTCCTGCAAATAATGTTTATCCTGCTTAAAGTTATGACAAATATCAAAAATATATAAATAAACATTTTGAAGGCTTATGGATACACTATTTGACTCGAATTTATTGTAACCAAAAGAAACACAAGAAAATCTGAAATTAAAAAAAAAACGTCACCAGAGACTAAAGTTCGTTGTGTCACTAAAATCCAGATTAGACAAATTATAACTAGCCATGAGCAGAATTCAGTATATAAAATAAAGCATCGAAATATTGTTTATGACGGCGTTTTTCACTTCTACAACGATATGCGAATTCTAGTGCATTGTAGTTTTTGGAAGTCGATACCTTGTACCAAATTTGTGATTATAACCTTATGCAAATTGATAAGTACGGGGGTATAGGACTTTTGTGGTAATAAGTAACTGACAGAAGTTCCAACTATCTTCCTCAATTTCGAAGAAATACCCATCGAAACATATTTGTTAATTTCATTAAAAAATGTGGTCAAAATTAAAAGGACTTTTGTGGTAATGAGTAACCGACAGAAGTTCCAACTATCTTCCTCAATTAGGAAGGAATACCCATCAAAACATATTCGTTCATTTTATTAAAAATTGTGGTCAAAATTAAAAGGACTTTTGTGGTAATGAGTAACCGATAGAAGTTCCAACTATCTGCCTCAATTTGGAATGAGTACCCATCGAAACATATTTGTTAATGTTACTCAAAATTAAAACAACTCCAAAAGAAGAACATCTGACAAATTAATTTTTCTAAATGGTTTCTAAATGGATACTTCAAACGTAATCAAAGATTCACCAAGTTAATTCAGTTTTTTTTTTATTAAACATGGATTTTGAATTTATCATTCTTTATTATAATAAATCATATTATGAAAAATTGACTTGCATCGTACAATTAAAAGCCAACCAAGCATCTCGAAAACGACCAACTTTAGCAGATTTAGACAAGAGTACTTTTTTGTTTACAAAAGTACAGGTAATGGGAAAAAAGTTATGGTTATTTACAATACATTAAAACGGCGTTCATATAGGCTTTCCCATATAAAAAACGAATAAAAATAAAATAAAAAATGAATTTTGATTCAGTTAACAATTAATCCATGAAATTACATAGCCACAAGGAAACTTTCGGATGGATACAAATTTTGATTGGAGCATACAATTTCTTTGAAAAGATATCGATTCCAAAATCCCCAGATGATTCGAAAATGCACTATAACATAATAAAGAGTACACTGTAGTGTAGGGAGTCGCTTGATTGAAATATAACGATCCTTTTAACTGAAATCTCTCATCGCTAATTTCCACCACATAAAGCTGTTTGTTTGTAAGTGTATCTACAAGCCTGTTACTCACAATCAAACTTACCCCTGGCCATATGTGGACGATTTCTGGTATAACGGCGCATTCTTCAGGAGTTTTATTCCCATACCAATGTTGACGACTCCTATAAATTTCTCCACATTTGTTACAAGATAAAATATAACCAGACCAAACATAATTCAGAATACTTGTCCATGATTTATCTGATACTGATTTATAACTTGGTGTCACAACATTTTTTTCTCCTCTTAAGTAACATTTCTAGAATCAATTTACAATATAAGTAGACTATTATTATGTTTACACAATACAAAGATGAATTAATTTAAATTAGTTTCGAAACTGCTAAAATTCTTCGTCATTCCAAGATTCCTAAATCAAATTGCCCTAAACCTTTAATTCAAGCTCTCAATTCACTCAAATCAAATCCTGATTTGGCTATTTTGAGGGCTGATAAAGGAAACTCCACTGTTGTCATGAATCGTTCAGATTATGATAACAAAATCCTGCAACATCTGCAAACTGATTCCTATAAGCTTCTACCAAAAGATCCCACCTCCTCTATAGAACGTTCAATTTCACAAATTATTCGTCATTCTTCCCTTCCTGATTCAGATAAGAAATTTCTTATCCCCCATTGTTCAAAATGTCCCCGTTTATATGGTTTGCCTAAAATTCATAAGCCCTCAGTTCCCCTGAGACCAATTGTCAGCACTATCGGATCTCCTACTTATAAACTCTCCCGATACCTGTCATCTATTCTCAAACCCCTTGTAGGTGATTCCAATAGTTTTATCCTGAATTCCTTTCATTTCGTTGAAAAACTTCAAACGTTGAAAGTTGACCCATGCGATTTGCTCGTCAGCTTCGACGTCGAATCACTGTTTACCAATGTTCCCATTCCAGACACCCTTTCCATAATTTCTCAATTGTTACCTGCCAAAAACATTTCAACCGACTTGCTACCGTTAATTGATTTTTGTCTATCCTCCACATATTTTCTATACGATGGCAAGTTCTACGAGCAGTCCTCGGGAGCTGCCATGGGTTCCCCACTTTCCCCGATCATAGCAAATATCTTCATGGAAGCTTTTGAACAAGATGCCATTGACTCATCTGTTCTCAAGCCGAAATGTTGGTTTAGATATGTAGACGATACTTTCGTTATTTGGCAACATGGTCGCGAAAAGCTTGTTCCCTTCCTCAATCATTTAAATTCATTACATCCCAATATCCGTTTCACCATGGAAGTCGAATCGCAAGGTTCACTCCCGTTCCTGGATGTATTGGTTAGTCGACAGACTGACGGTACTTTAGGACATTCTGTGTATCGGAAACCCACCCATACCGATAGATACCTCAATGGTCTTTCCCACCACCACCCTGCCCAAAAGCAATCTGTCATAAACTCCCTGGTCCACAGAGCTGTCAACCTATCTCAGCCTCAATCTTTAAAATCAGAATTAAAACATCTATCATCTGCCTTATTATCAAATAATTTCTCCCATTACAACATTCAAAAAGCCATAAAGAAATACACTTCACCTAAAATTCCAAATGGACCTGAGCCAGAAACCCTCCCACCTGCTTTATCCACGGTCTATCTTCCATATATTCAAAATATAACAGATCGAATTTCCAAAATCCTCAAAAAACATAATATTTCTACCCGTTTTTCCACACTTCCAAAATTATCTCAGTTTTACAAACCTATTAAAGATCCCCTTCCTCTTCTCCACTCAGAAGGTGTTTATAGTATTCCCTGTTCTTGCGGTAAAGTCTACATTGGTGAAACAGGTCGTACAGTAGCTACTCGTGTGAAAGAACATGAGCGATGTACAAGACTTCGTGACACCAGTAGATCTGCACTTGCGGAACACAAGTTTAACACAAATCATCAAATCCTTTTTGAAGATACTAAAATCCTAGTCCGAGCCCCAAACTTATATCAGCGAAAAATTCTTGAAGCTATAGAAATCCAAAAACATCCGAACAATCTGAACCGTGACTCAGGATATTACCTTCCCAACATTTGGAAACCCATCCTCGAAAATTCCACTTCGCACGTGATCGCACAACGGCAGGGTCAGGTGGCGGAACGAAGTTAACCACCGGAACAAAGGCAGTGAACTATGTAGCGTGAAGGATTTTTCCTACAATAAATACGGCTACAGAAACCAGTAGAACCAGTTTCAGTTCAAGCCTCAAGCCTGCCCTGAAAATGCCACCTGTAATGGTTGGCGAAACGTCGGCATCAAGTCGAGCTATTGTGACGCGGAATCCATCCGGAAGACAAGATTTTTCAAGATTAGCTGTCCGCGGAAGTCTACTATCCAAGATATGAATTAATTCAACGACAGTTCTGCTACTGAATTAAATGGACGATACACACATCAAAATGTTTTATGTTTAAACTTGTTAATGGTTTAATATCATGTCCAGATTTATTAGCACTTATCAACTTCTCTATACCAAGTCGTTCGCTTCGGTTCAATCAAGCTTTTCATATAAGATTTCACTCAACAAACTATGGTTTTCCCTCTCCATTTGATAGAACCTTCAGATTGATTAACAGCTATGAAATAACTTGTTCAGTGGCTCTTTAAGTGCTTTCAAAAATAAAATTAGGCATCTGTGATTGAACCTGCTGATTGTTCTATTAACCTGTTACTGTGAATGTACCTGCTGTTAGTTTTAATAACCTGTTACTAAACTTTTAGTTTGTATCATCCGATAGTTATATTTTAATCTATAAGCTATTATACTTACGAATTCTTATCTTGTATTGGGGTTTTCCCGTGTAATAATAAATAAATAAATAAAATTTAGAAACCTAGATGTAGATATATTTATTATCTAGTAGATCAATAAATGAAGATTTTTCATGATATTCGGTAAAGCTACTTCTAAATCAACCAGGGACTGCACAATCCAACAGTTCCATCTGTGGTAAAACCAAGGGGTGTGCAGAGCTTTACGTAAGGTGTACAACCCTGCCTTTAAATGAAATTTAATTGTTTTTGAATCAGCGTTAAATCTTGTAATTATATTATAATTATGTTTGAAATACTTTCAATACTACAACATCAATTTTGAATCTTTTAAATATTAATTAACTTTAAATTCTTTTAAATACATATTAAATACATTTTAAATACGTTTCAATATATCTAAATACCATACCTGACAAATCGCCAGCTGTTCGAATATTGTGCGCACGCCTTTAATGGCAGTGGCATTCTTTCTAATAGAGGATATGCTAGTTATATTATCTATGGATCTACCGTACCCGCCGCCGGTACCGATACGTATTTCTTACTGTTTTATGAAGTATATAGAAAAATATAACAGCATATTCAAAACAGAAAATGTTTAAATCAATATATCTAAATATTTTCGATTAATTTAGACTCTATAGGATCATCCATTTTGTTTATGTTTTTAGAGTTATCTAGAGGGTAAAAAATAAGCAATTCAAGTGAAAAATATATCCACAAGAATGCACATGTCGATAACCAAGCCCCTGACGATCGATATCTATGAAGCCGATATTGATCAACGTATTTTAGAAATGTGCCAGATTATTGAAGCATTAATATCGATAAAATTACTGAAACCAGTCAATTTATTTGTAATAATTAAACAAAATAGTCAAAATTTAAAAAGTCGACGTTTTTCTGATTCTTAATCAACCCTGAACACTTTCAGAATACGAAATACACTGGAGAATGTTCACATTGGGCCAGGACACATGAGTATCGTAAAAATCGTGACCAGGGACGTGTTAGGCATGAGAACAGATAACATTCCAAAGCAATACTCTTTTAACAACACATTCAGGGTATCAATACCAGAAAGGACTGAATGGGAACCTACAAACCTGGGCGACATTCTACAGGGAAAGATCTGGTATACAGAGGGTTTAAGACTGAAAAAGGTGCATGTGCAGGAGTATACTCAAGAAACCCAAAGCCTGGCTTGAGCTATTCATTGGGTAAACACACCTCCGTCTTCCAAGCAGAGGTATATGCAATCATCCAATGTGTGAACAAAAACAATCGGAGAACCATCGACGATGAGCAGATTCACATATGGGCAGACAGTCAGGCTGCACTTAAGGCAATGAGAAGTCAGGAAGTGACATCCCGTCTGGTATGGACATGCAAATCAGAACTTGAAATACTGGCAGACCGAAACCGCTTGCAAAAAGACGGTCGGAGAACGTTCCAGATCCAGAACAGACCACGGGGGTACCAAAACGTACAGCACGAAGGTCTGTAGACGACTGGATCATGGAAAACCATAAAGAATACTGGGAAAAACTCCCAGGAAAAGAACATGGGAAGAAATACATCAAAGCCCCGTGTAACAAAAGAACGACAGACCTATTAGCACTAAATAGGGAAAAAATAAAAGTCGTAATAGGGCTCATGACTGGCCATGCGCCATTAAAAGGGCACTTAATCAAAATGAAACTGTACAATGGCGACCTGACATGCAGACTTTGCGGTAAGGATACAGAAACAATGACACACATACTGTGTAAATGCGAGGCGCTGGATCGAAAAAGACAGTCAATTTTTGGAAAGCCTAACGGCGAACCAGAATTATACAGTTCCCACCCAGTAAAGGACTTGTACAAACTCGTACAAGGTACAAAAATACTCGAGTGGATACCGTAGAGAAAAAAAAATAGGCGAGGTATAATGGGCCAGCAGGTCTAAGTGTCACCGGAGGCAATAGCCAGACAAGCCTAAAAGTAGGTGAAGTTTTTAGTGAGTATGCCTGGAAGGGTGACTCTCACGTAGAGTAGACCATGAGACTCAAAGCCTCATAACCTCCCCATAAAGGGTTTTCTTCACCTTGGTAACAAAAAAAAAAAACCTGAACACAAAACAGAGGTAAACTTTACTGATACCAAGAATAATAATCAACCCAAGACTCGACCCAAGAAGCAACGAAGAATATGCTCAATAACTAATAAGAAGCCAGGAAATAAGAAGAATGAGAAAGATACAGACACTGGAGATTCCTAGGATGATTCAGATGTTTCTGATATCCAGTTATAAATGAAAGATTTTCGACATTCAAACATTACCAGCAAAAACCAAGGCATAAACATTGGGAACTGGGCATTACTAAAATTACATGGTCAATTGATAGAAGTTAACTAGGAAGTTAGTGAAAATGAACCGAGATGTGAACTAACAATAAAATTTTGTAAGAGGTCGAGTACTGAAAATACGTTTAAATGGCCGGATAAGGAGGACATTGGCGTTATAACTAAAGGACATATTAAAAGAAATTGCAGGATGTATTGTCAATTAAACGAGCAATTAACGCACTATATGAATAACTTAGAAGTTAACTATTTTTCATTTTTTAAATACCACATTACATTACTGACCCAAACTATGAAATAAAAATATTAAAATTATTGCTCTAAGAATTTTAAATACATTTTGAATACCTATAAATCTTTTAAGTACCTCCTAAATAGTTTTGAATGTTTACTTCAAATTTTATAAATACTTTAAATACCTCCAAATACACGCAAAATATTCTGAAATATTTTAAAATATCATTAAATACCTAATTTTCTTTTGAATATCATTTTATTACTTTTAAATACACAAATAATTATGATGTACACTTGTTTGGCATTTGCGCACCCCTCGGGTATAAAATACCTTACATTTAATTTGATACTTTGGTATTATTGAATTAGTTCTGTAGATTTTTTTCATTTATTTTTTTAACAAGTGTATGGGATAAACCTACCTTACATAAGTAAATGCAGTTCTGATACTGATGTTGATATTCACATTTTTTAGCGGTCAAATGAGGATCACCTTCATCTTTATGACCCATAGATAGTGTACAACTGGAACGACAAGAATTGCACTTGTCTTGACAAGTGAAAAATGCTGGTAAGTAAAATTCTGGTTTGTTTTCAGTTATTTTACATTGAAATTTTTCATTTAAACTCTGGAACAAAAATAAATATCAATTCATAATGTACAAATAGATAAACAATGAAACATTCCTTTGGAAATATAGATGCCATTAATTTATATTTGTATAATAGTTTGTTATTACCTCCATTTATGACAAATCGTATTCAATGTTTTGTTCACTTTCAGATATTTTGGGTTCTAAAATTGTTCTGTAGGAATTCTACACAAGTTTTAAAAAAAATTTCAAATCATGTTCATTGAATTGTTACATATACTTTTCACAAAAGTATTGTAATAGATCTAAAATTAGGTCAATCATTTATTGTGCAGATTTTCATTTAAATGGTTGAATTATTCTCAATTTTAAGAGAATTGAGAAAGGTCAGAACAAGATATAATATGAATGAATATATATGGGATAATTAGTATGTTTAAAAAAAATTTTAATTATTTGCAAAGTAAGATAATTATAGTTAAGGATTTAAGGTAGGAGCCATTTTTTTACCAGGTTATATTAATAAGTAATTTTTCAATTCATTCAACTTCATGATTAGTCCAGATCTTTATATAAGACAACGTACATGATTTTCAGTTGGGTGCAGATGCTTGAATCCTACTTCACCTTAATACAAAAACATTATTTCGCAAGAACAAAGAAGATTTCAGATAAAATTCGAGATTATGGTGTTTGTTAAAATTGATGGAATTTTGAAAGTTCTAGTATCATCTGTTTATATTCCACCTTCAGCAGACGTTTCTTGATACTATGACTTTGTAATACAAACTGAAGATTTTAAACAAGATTTTTTTGATTATCATTTTATAATTGCTGGGGACTTGAATTCACAAAAGATAAGTTGGATTTTGAGACAGTCTAACATTGCTTCTGCAAGTTGGTTTTACTAAAAACATCTTCAAATATATTATGTAAATGTACTGCAAAATAAAATCGAAGACAAATTAATTGTCATATGAATCTAAAAATGATATATTAGATCTTACTTTAAATATTCTAAACATAGAATTATCCCTTTTAACTATTGTTAATATTGACTCATTTCATTCTGTAATTGAAGAGCAATTTAATCTTAATTAATAGTCTACTAAATACTGAAACAGTTGATGATTACATGAATTATAATTTTTCAAATTTTACTTTTAAAACTCAAATTATGATTACAATTAAAATTAATCATAAGATCAATTGAAAACTGAAGCTGATCTGAAAATTGATATTAACCAAATTACCTATCTCTAGTATTAATTACAAATAGCAATAGTTACCTCATAAATTGATTTTATGGATTAATAACTATTTAAAGATATAAAAGATAGTTAAAGTTGATGGTGAATTTTCATATTGGTTCACAATTGATTAGGTTGTTCCCCCAAGGATCAGTTATATGAAAACTGCTCTATAAATAAAAATTATTTGTACCATTCTGAAAAATTTTTGCATAAATTCCCTTTCTTGATGGTTCACCTAGGAATAGGTTGAGTCACAAATTGTGTGGCGTAGCGAGGGGGACAAGTGCCCGGGGCGCTGGATCCAGGGGGGCTTCAAATTTGGAAATGTCTAAGTTTATAAAAATTTGTCGGAAAAAAAATTTCACGGAAAAGAAATTCACAATAAAAATGTACATTCATCCCATAACTTCATGAAGCTAATCAAGAGGCATCTGTCATCACTTTCTTCGGAACTATAGAGGCTTTTTACGTGTTCTTCTCTCAGTCAGCTATACGGTGGGACTTGCTGATAAGTGCAGTGAAGAGAACAGTGAAACAGAAATCTCAAGCCAGATGGAGTGCTAGGTATGACGCTGTCAGTGTCGCCTTTGAACATCTGAATTCTATTTTGTATCTGCTCGAAAAAATGACTGAAAATCCAGAATTGACGCCGGAAACTAGAAATGAAGCGGGAAGCCTTGCACACAGAATGCTGACGTTCGACTTTCTCAGCATGCTCTACTTTTGGGACCAAGTTTTGCGGAGAATTTAACGCGTTAAAAAAAACTGCAAGATCATGCAATGAATTTTTGCAGATGCTGCCAACGACCTCGACTCTCTTCAACACGACTTAGCACACATTCGAGTCGATTTGTGTACTGTTGCGATTGCAGACGCGAAACAAAAATCTGACCGATGGGGAATCAATGTCGAACGGAGAAGAAGACGTCGCCGAATGCCTGGAGAGTTAGCTGAAGTTGCAGGCCTTTCAACAGCGAAGGAACAACGTCGCGTTTAGGCAAACGCTATTGACAGGCTCCAGGTTGAGTTCGACAATTGTTTTCAGCGTCTTCGTGATCTGAACAAGAAGTTTGGCTTCCTCTTGAATGTTGCAGAGTTGATGAGTGGTTCAGATTTCGATTGCGTGGAAAAACAGTGTGATAGTTTCGGAGAATTTTACGCTACTGACGTTGATGGCACTGGCTTGTATAACGACATCGTTGACTGCATAATGTTACTACGTTCACGGGAAAATGTCATCGATACCCCCATCGAACTACTCCGATTTCTTATACAATACGGTAAAGATGTTTTACCTACTACCAATATGTAATGTCAAACATTACGACACTGATATGAGTTTCGTAATGAGGTACTTTACCGCACTAGTGCGGTAAAGTAAAATTAATTGGAATGAACGTGTCAAAGTTGACATTTTGCAGAATGAATGACAACCGAGACACATAAATCAACTGCACCAGTCTTCGAATCGCTTATATTCTTTTTCGTATCTATTGCGGGATTTACCGGGTACTAGGGTTTGTATTGCGTTATTTGCAGCAAGTTCTATATCAGAATCCACACTTTCATAGTCGGAACTCATGTCGATACAATTATACCAAACTGATGTGAACGCGTCAAAATTGACAGTTCGCAAAATAAATCAACAATGAGCGCAACACTTGCTTGTAATATGATTCTAATATCATTAATTTCAGGAATATTGGCTAATTTTGAGTAAATAATTAACATTATTGGTAGTAGGTAAAATAATGTACTATATTCGTATCGTAAATTCATATTACGATATTCAATGGGTTATCAAACTCGGCCTAACGGCCTCGTTTGACAAATTTCCCATCTCATTTCGTAATATGAATGTTTACGACACTTATATCGTAAATATCTATTTCCGAATTTAAGAATTGCGTTACAGATCCTGCTAACTGTCTCCGTATCTATTGCGAGTTGTGAGCGGTCCTTCAGCAAGTTAAAGTTATTATTAACTTATCTGCGGGCATCAATGGAGCAACAAAGATTGTCGGACTTAACTCTGTTGAGTATAGAAAAAGAGACTCTCGAATCGATTGATGCATCACGCATAATAGATACGTTTGCATCACTGAAAGCGCGTAAAATACATATTTAGATTTATTGTTCAATGAATGTATGTAATTTTAAAAGAAAGGTACTTAAAACTATCAAAAACTGTGTTCCCTTCTTTCTTTCATTAAATATATTTGTTGTTAAAAATCAAGGGGCTGGGGGGCGCAATTATGATAGCTGCCCCCGGGCGCGCACAATCCTCGCTACGCCTCTGGTCACAATTATTCTGAGGTTGCTAAAAATATGATACTTACAGTTCTCGTCAAATAACTTGGCACCTGTATGAAATAATATCGGCACATTATAAATTGTCTATCTTCTTCTAATACTCATGATTTAGATAAAGAAACATTGTAACGTGTAGTTTCTAAGAAAACCACATACGTCAATGGCATTGTCATGATCTAGAAAGAGACAAAACATTCCCGTCCTATCGTATTTGAATCACGTTATTTTTGTCAAGTTGCAGGCCTGTCTTGTCTTGTCAATTGTCAAATCTTATGTCTGACACCTGACTCCTGTTATCGCGAATCTAAGTGTGAACAATTTCAATCAATCATTTGCTTCCGTTCTTTACAAAATCTGTTCTTATAAGAACAAAAATTTGAGATGTCACACAATAAAGTTCTTCATCGACAAGCGCGTGAGTTCATCAGTTCACTTACTGAATATTTCGAACGAGAAAAACACACGGAGGCCCTTTAACACCACTTTCGTCAGTTCGAGAGGTATATTATTACACACAAATACATTATTAACGATCATCTAGTTCTAAAATACGATTTTCCAGAGGGTAGCAGAGGCATTGCATATTTCTGTAAGGACTGTTACCAGAATTAATCATGAAAAGGCCACTCAGCCAATATTGGAATCTCCAGGCAAGAAACGTACGTCTAGAAGGAAGAAGACAGAAAACTTACCAGAGACAACGAAAATGGAAATAAGAAATTCTTTGTATGAGATGTATTCTCAACGTAAGTTCAAGTTAATGCTTTCTCCTACTCTGTGCACAGTAATAATTTGAAAAAACATATAGAATACTGAACTGAAACAGAAATTTAAATGATCTACAAAGGTCAATTGCTTAGGTACAATTATTGTTTTCTTCAGTTGATAGCTCGCTTTGAAAACGTCCCTGTGTGTTATAAACAATTAAACGTGCAGTTCATGTAAATTTGAATTTGTGTTTGATTTCAATATGGTACATAGTTTTTGAAATGAATTTACATCAAGTAAACCCTGAATCTACAGATTGATAATTTTACTATTTTTTAGGTAAACATGTGACCACAGCTTCGCTCAATAAAGAAATTAAACGTAAAGCTATTGAAATAAGTGACTCTGTAAAAAACTTGATCAACAATAAATATTATTATTATTATTATTTATTATTATTATATACCCAGCAAAGTATTGAATGACATTATCAAATAATTATATTATATACTTTCACATGTTGCATTATTTTCCTACATAGAAATACCCATAGCACATATGTAAATGCAGAAGCGCATGATGTGAGATCTTAAAAAATTGTAAACGAAAAGAACACCTATTTATTCATTATATTTATTAAATGAAGATATAAAAATGAAACATTGAATTAATATATATTTCTCTAATAGGAAGAACTAGTATTATCGGTGGAGAATTATATTACATTGTTTGACAATAGTTTCAGAACTGCAGTTTTTGTAAATCGATATTTTCACAGGAGAAAAAGACAACACTGAAGCCTCTTTGCTTGAGAATTCTAATTCACAATGTGTACTTCATTTATGTGAGATGTAGCTGCAGTTTATTACCACAATATTGAAGTTGGCCCCTTGAGCATCAGCAAATTGAAAATCTATTCTGAAAGCGTTTCTACGTAGATTGTATTTACATGTTTTGCTGGGGACAGGTTTTTTGTCAAAATTTTCATCACAGAAATAGTGAAAGTAAGATTTATAGGTAGGTACTGTCATGTTCATCAAATAGTAACATCATGGTAATGTGGTTCTTCACCATGTCCTGATGCAATTGTATTCAAATGCCGTTGCTGCCTGATTCCTTCATTCACAGGGAACCTAACACAATTTCTGCTGCTTAAAAGTGTAATCCGTTCTAATACACGACAATACATTAAAAGTATTGAAACTAATATTCACTCTAAAAAGATAAGCAATGTAAACTAACGAATGTTATAGGTTATAACAGCTGCAAATATTTATATACAAACATGACAAGCTCGGAATGACGAACATTATAAGAAACTTGAAAATGCTAACCGACTAGGTACGAATTCAACCGATAAAGTTGATTCTGCAGCGTGTGGCTTACGGAAATTTCTGTTCCACAACTACCAACTTAACAATATAACACGTGTGAATCAAGAAGTTTTCATAATCAGATACGCCCATTGATGACGTACGGGCCTAGTTATTTGACGAGAACTGTATACATTCATTAAGATCCGTTTTTTAATGTTTTGATATCTTTGATAGATTTGTTAAATGTAACTGAATCTTATTATTTTATCTCAGAATTATATTATTAATGAATTATCAATTGAGGAATACTTTTATAAGAACAATAAATCATCACAACAAATCTCTAGCCAATATGAAAATTATTTCAAGAAAATTCTTTCTTAAGTCTTATTTATAAATATATTAAATTGTCTATTTAAACTAGAGCTAAGTGAAGCTAAGCATATTAAAAAATATTTATCGTTTGTTGTGGGCATTTTCCTGTGCATTCCTTAAAATAAATAAATAAATTATAACACAGCTATTACCTTCAAGGTTAAATAGATGTATTTAGCATCTCTTGGTGAACGAATTCCAGTACTTTCCAACTCTTTTTGAACAGCAACTTGTAATTGTTTGAATGAGGTCGGAGAAGCCTTGGTCTGGATACCCACATATTTAATAGAACTGAAAGCATCATATTCAAGTTGGAGTTCACCAAAATTAAACCGAATAATATCTTCAGCAGATTCTGTTACACTAGCACTGCCATCTAAAGTTTCTGTATGACGGGTTTCATGAAATATAATGACTCCAGGTCCAAGGGAAACACTTTTGTCAAAGTCATTTTTTTCTAAAACTTGCTGTAAAGCTTTATTAAAATGATGTTTATAAGCACATGAAGCACTTCCTAGAAATGAATACATATCTCTTTGCAGTCTTTCAGCTCTAGTTCTATAAATTATCACATCTGATACAGCTAAAACTTTGAGCAGAAGCCGTGTGCGCTGTTGTTCTTTTTTTGAAATGCCCAATAGGCCTTCAGTGTCCAAACATAGCATATTCCACTTTGGATTAAACATGGCCCACACTCCCAACGTGCATGAAGTTTGTGAAGATGATGTTTTGAAGATATCTTCGCCACCAAAAAACGCGTGATTCATTGTATGAGATTTTCCCTCGCCAGTATTGCCAAATATTGAAACAACTTTGATTTTTCTGTTTTTCTCGATATTCAGTTCTGAGAGAAACCTTTCTTCCGATGAAACAAGTAGCTCTTCATTGTCATTCAACAAGTAAATACTTTTGGATTCTGTGTTTTCTACTATATCATTTAAGAGATTAAGAGATTCTAATTCTCCAGCTGTATACCTTGGAGATGGTTCTGCTAAAGAAGTTGATGAAATTCGAACTGAGTTGAGATTTAATTCTACTGGATCTAAAGAATTCATGATGCATGCAGGTCTCTCGGAAGGAACGGCTTTTCTTGCCTTATGGGCTAAAGAATTTTCCATTACTTTAGCACCATAAAACCGTGGTGAGTTCATTTGCAACACTGAAATAATATCCAATAAATAAAAAGGTTATTTCAGTTTTTTTATATCATGCTTCTTATATGGTCACTCAAGTGTCCATTTTTGTCACAAAAGATGCTCGTACATTCCAGAGAATTCGCAAATTGAAAGATATCTATTTTCCAACTTTCTAGTGTTAAAAAAACATTAAATTAAGCCACTGTAAGTCTCAAACAATTTATGGAAATACGTTTTAGTAGTACGATTGTTATTATACATAAATTTAAAGTAAAACAATACATTACCTAGTTTGATGTATGTGAAACCAATGAATAGTAAATTGAAATAACTACCCAATTATTTCTTAATCGTTAATTTATTTTTTATCTAAAACTGTGTGGATACAATCACAGAAATGTAATTCTATTGTTATTATAAAACAAAAATAGTTGAAATTTCATTTAATTACCGATTTGAAGTCATAACACTTCATGCATTATTTTTTCATGTATCTACTAATGTTTAAAATGATGAGAAGAAAAACATATCTATGCAAAATGTAAATTCTCTGTTAATTGGTCACATTAACACATATGGTACTATATTTTTTCGTCTTCGCGTACGTTATATAGTAAACATATGAGCTAATTTGACCTATTTTCCGAGAATTTACTTATAATTCATACCTGGGTTCAGAATCTTTATAGGTAATATGCAAAATGCTGAACTGATAGGTTTTGTGTTTTGACTAGCTGATTCTGAACATTTCAAATATACGTTTCATTTGAAGAAGCTGTGAATGTATTGTTTTCATCAAGGTTTTCATGGACAAAGATGGACACAAAGGAGTTGAATGTTCATATTTTCAAGTTTGATGACATTAAGTATTCTAATTTTGATCATCTGTTTATGGGATAAAATTTCATCGTTCGCGTAAAATACAACCTCATGTTTACAAAATTGATCTCCCACTCTCAACATTCCACATTAAGAGGTTAATACTTTTTTTTTATTTCAAGAACAAACTACAAATAATCAGTTTAAAATTACAAAATATCAACATATTGTACATGAAAACTAGTTAATATTAATTAATTGTCTACAAACGTCGTGATTGACGTGAGGATGCAAATGCAAACAATAAAATAATACGCACTTTTTCTATATGCACCACATTTACGTCGATTCATAAACCACTCACGATATGGAGAGAGAAGATTAATTTACGAAATCACATTAACTTACCGAGTAGGTTTTTCTAACAACCATTTCATGAAAAATTATAATATTTAGTTAAATGAAGGTGTGTGTACTTTTTAGTTTTAAGGTGTACACATGACTTGACACTTGAAATTTGACGTTTAGATAGGAGAACGTCAAGTTAAGGTTTACTTTCCTTATGACTTTTGGCAGATGCAGAGAAGTATTCTGTGAACAGCTTTAGCAGCTGCTGAAACTGAAGTACTAGAAAATTGCCTTACTGAAACTACTCTCGTGCCACGAAGGTATAATAGGAACAGGTATCAAAAACAATCAATATATCAATAACAAAGTTAGACAGGTCGATTTGTATAACATTTACCTCATATAGTTATTATAATCCAGATCCATGAGTTAATGAATCATTATCTCAGTTCTCCGATCAGACTGTCAATGCTATGACAGACAGCACAATCCATCAACAAGGTAGGTAAGGTAACGTTTACAACTTTACAAGACAGACAGCTGATACATTGACAGTCATATAATGTCCGTAACCCACTATTCCATATCCATCGACATATGTATATGTCGATGTCCATTTCATACATTCAAATAAACTTTCATATAACATAGATTATAATTTTATGTCTTTCAACGCCTTTTGATGTTTCTACTCATTAGAACTTCGGGAATGACATTTGAGCTATTTATTCCACGGATTTAACAGGCACAACATGTTTGTTCTGCTGATGAACCGATACATTGCGAAACACCTGTCGAATTGAATTGCCACTTGTCGAAATAGAGTAACCTTACCTACCACTATTAGATAAGTATCAGGGGATATTTGTTGTATCTACCTATTGGTATGCAGTTACCACTTTGTGGGTGGACAAGTTGCTTCATCAAAGTGTGTGAAATCTGTAGTGAATGCGTTGTATTGCAAAAATTTCTTAGTGGAACCAATTCAATAAGACCAAAGTACCAAAAATAAATGTATCCACCTAGGTTACTCTAGACCTCCGATGGAATAGGCGACAGTGGCTAGAGGTAGCACAATCGGCTCGTTCTGTTGATGAGCCGTTAGAAGGCGAAGACTGGTTCGATTGTGTTGTCATTAATCGATCTAGACTAGATAAAGTAGCTTTACTACTATTGTACTATTATAATGATCTGCCTTCGTACAAGGTCTTTAAACCAGCCAAAGGCCCTGACCTTCGTGCATGAGCGTATCTCAAATGAGAAATGAATATACTAGGTTAAGGTTTCCTATAAGTTACCGTACATAAGTAGTTTAACTTGCGAGATATTCGGGCCATGATTCCAACTCATAGTCACAGATTGAACATCTTTAATCTGTGTCATAGTAAAATATCGTTCTATGTTGGCGCATTTGAAATTGAACTATTATGGACTTCAATTTTGGATTCACGAACTTGAAATTACAATTTTGTATTTGGTTCTAATTCTCAATTTCGCTTACTACTCTTGCGAAATTATTATATTTTTATAGCGGTTAATAATTAAATGACAGCGAAACGTTGCTAAATCCATAAAACACTATCATTCCTTCAATTAATAAATATACTAAAAACTAGAATGCTATGATAGAAAATTAGAACGACGCGACGCTTTATATTCAGTCCCAAACTCTACAGTTTGGATAAACTGATAATTTATGATTATTATGCCCTTATGCCAATAGTTTTATTCGTTAAATTAATTAAATAAATTGGTGGGCGCCGTAACGGTGTTTTTCTATAAATTTCCATTATTCCATAAATTTCATTTAAAACGTGTGCCTCTGTATCCATCATTTTCAAATTGGATTTTCACGGATTTAAGTGGTGAGATGTTCACTGTGGAGGAGGTGAGTACCTACCTACCTAATATATAGTTCAAATTCACTACTAGCTAATTCGAAATATAGATATATTTGTAAGTATGAAAGTTATTCCACATTTGATAAATACCTACATGTATTGTAATGGCAGTTAGTATATGAAGATAATTCGATCAATTCCAACAGTATTTCACTATGCACTGAAGGACTTATATGAAATGTATGTTTTATTTAATAAAAATCAATAATTTTACTTTTTTAAGCATAATTCTAGAAGTATTTGCATATCAGATATAGCTCATGTTTTTGGGAAACATATAATAATTTGGAGGGTCTAACTCAGAATGTTTTGTTGCAAAACTGCCGATAGGGTAAGTTGCTTGGTAAAAGATTACTGATCACTCCACAGAAACATCTAGTTGTTAAAAGCAAAACATTTCCTCTTTCCAATTTACTTAGTTACCTATTACATAAAAGTAATTAAAATAAATTTTTAGGGAGTTAAGAATATTAAAGGTTTGTAAAACATGAAACACAACAAAAATGATAACTTTTAAATTTAAATTAAATACAAACAACTAAAAACTGTTTTATATTAAACTAATTTCATGAGACAGTCTTGTAATATTTTGTATATTCTATATAACATAATTTAGAATTCTGTTAACTGGAAAACATTTTATTTTGCTTCAAAACTAAAATAACATGATAAATGATAAATATTAACAAACACAGTTTGTCTAGTTAGGAAAAATGTAAAAAATAATTATTGCTATTTCTACAAGAAAATAACTTTAGCACTTCTTATCATAAATATTTATATTCTATAAATTCCACTATATTACAATGTACAATGTTAAATCAAATTTTTATTTCTATTTACAGTTAGATACGAACTTTTGGAATAAAAAAATATCTTTAAAATGTGTCAATATTTATAACAATGAATCAAATTGATTTATAGGTTTTTAACAATTTTAATAAAACAATAAAAAGTAAACAAACATGTCTGAATTATATAAAAGACATAATGATAGGCACTTAGATAAGAGATCTTCGAGTTCCTTGAAATTTTCAAGCACCAACATTGGCATCCGTTCTAACATTTACTGTGTTGCTAGGGCCACTTAGTTCTTCATAGTTCTGAGAACGATAGTAGACATTTTTTTAAATTTGCCATTTCACTAGGAAAATTAATTCTCTTTTGTTTAATTTTATTTCAGTATTTTCAGTTATGAGTTGCACTGTTCCAAAATAATATATCTTCTTTTTTGGTAATGACAAACCCAATGGTAAGAAGGATAATAATTTTTGTAAGACCTTTTGGATAAACATTTAGAAGTCTAAGGTTTTAAGAAAAATGTCTAAATTTGATGTTCTTGACTGGTTAATAATATATATATTTTTTAAATTATAGGTTTACAATCCTCATCAATTAGATTTGTATCCAAAATATAGGATATGCAAAAAATAATTGTTAAACTTAATGGCAAAAAAGATCTTTGTAAAATAGGAACTAGGTATTAAGTATGTGTATACCACTTTTAAAAGACTAAAATTGAATTGAAAATTATGTAACTAGTTGATGCATACATTATTTATTCTAGTTTTGGAAGGATACTCTCTTCATATATTTTTATATAAATATAAAAAGTGGAAATATGATTGTTGCAACCGAGAGTAACAAAATATATACGGTTTTTCATTTGAAATAAAATTAATTGGTATGCTTATTCATTAGTTATTGATTTTATAATCCTCCTTGATGAAAGTAAATGTAATCGGAACTAATAAGCAGCAAAAATTAGAATTTTATTTTGTGCTTAGATCAACAAAAGCACTTTCATCAGTTTGTAAAGATAAAAAGGATATTGAAGTTAAAACTAAAACTGGCAGCTGAAATGTGACAAAATATACGAAAGACAAGCATGTTTTTACTTTAGATTTTGAAACATTTGTTTTCACACAAATAAATATATTATTTGTAGATAAAATAAGCAATACATTATTTGTTGAAAATCCATCCTAAGCTTAAATAAAATAAATATTAAAAATTTTCACAAATTTAATAAATGAATGTAACTATAGTTTCATTATCATCGTAACTTCTTCAACAAACAACAAATATGTATGTTAGTTAGTTTGAAGATAAGGTATTAGCAAATTTATAGTTACAATTATTTATTAAATTAGTGAAAATCAAACTTTTAGTAGTTATTTTATTTAAAACTATATAATAATGGTAGTAATTATTTTTATTCTAAACAGATTTTCAGATTGAAACTAAATTCACAAACTGCTTATTAACTTATAAACATAAAAGATAGATTGGTGTTACCAAGTGCAAATTCATTTTTAAACAATTTAAAATATTTGTAATTCCTCACAATCCATATTTTTAAATATTAACTACAAGTATTATACAAGTACAAGAAGCATTATGTTTCAAAAATCGGTAGCTCATTGAATAATATGTCACAAAATAAAATAAAAATATTTCAATATTTAGTATCATGTTTTATTTGATGAAATATTGATAATTAATTTTTTTTTTAAATAGACGAAGATATATTGGTTGGTTAAAAATTCATTTTTTTGAATATTTAGTACTATAACAATGGATGTAGGTACTAAATATAAAAAAATTGAATTTTTGACCTACCAATATGTTTGCTGATTAAATTTTTTTTAACCATTAACATTTTATCAGATAAAACATGATACTCAATTTCAATAAATTTCATTATATCAAAGCCTATTTCCATATTGAAAAACATTGTGGTTATAATTCAAAAAACTACCAATTTTTGAAATATACTTTTTCTTGTAGTCACTTATATGAATTGTAAGAATCAAACTACAAGTTTTTTAAATTGTAGTTCACACTGTGTATGCACTATAAATAAGAAACAATCACCCTAATGCACTAAAAATAAATTTATAGTACTGAGGACCTTTCAACTACCAAGTAGCCATCATCAGAATAAACTAAATTAGAAATCAAAATGTGCATGTTTAAATACTATTTGGAATTAATAGGGTATATAGGGGATTACCCCCAGTGGAGATAAATCTGAATTCATTAAATTGCTCTTTTGTTTATACATTTCCATCCTTCTAAATTACCTAGATATTTGTCCGTACTGTGTTTTAAAAGTGATCTACTTTCTTGAGAAAAGGTGTGATACTTAAAATATATTCAGATAATTTCACAATTATTTTTCTTTATTTGAGCAAAATGTTCTTTTATACCGAGTTAGAATGTTCAAAATGCTACATAGTATTTTGAACACGACTCACAATCGATTTTGTAAATCCCGGAAAATTTATCAAAGGTGTTGCCTATACAGTCTTTTAGCTTTTCTTACATCTATAACCTTTCTCAAGAAAATTTATCACTCTTGAAACACAGTAAGGACGAATACCTAGGCGATTTTGGAAATGAATAAGTGAAAAAGTAATTTAATGAACTCAGATTTATCTCCACCTGAGGGTAATCCCTTATATACCCTATTAATTCCATATAGTATTAAAACAGGCACATTAGAACTTCAAAAGTATATTTAGTGGACATAGCTAATTTTTTCTTGTTTATAGTGCTTCTTTACTCAGTTAAGATGATAACGAATCAATAATTTTTAATTGTGAGTTGATGCTATAATTTTCCTATTATCCCAGTCAACTCAAAGCTTCTTATTTTTATTCATTAAAAATTCCAAATTGAAATAATACTAATAATTCATTCAATCCATGTAAATTCCATTTAAAAAAATTAGAGTCAAATTCGTTTGCACCAAATAACTGTTATAATATATAAATTCTCGGAAATAGGTCACATTAACACTTATGCTTTATATTTTCTCGTCTTTACGTACGTTTCAGTCTCACGACCATCATCAGAAGACTTATTATGTCTAAAACTGGATTACTTAAAACTAATTGTATTACACAGTGTTCTTATCGCACCAATCTCAATTGAAATGCCCACGTCGCCAAAACGAACAGAAACACGAATAATCGAAATTGTAACACATCAATGTTATAAGTATAATATATCAAGAATCCACTGTTAAGCAGTACTCTTAATAAATGCGAGTTCATGTCAACAATGTCTATGAACGACTAGAAACGAGAACATAAGGTTCAAGCATCCACTTTCAAACCAGATGTTAGATTTACGAGCTAATAGAAAAAGGTGTGTCAGTTATTGGAAATATACTATTGATATTCTACCTAAAATATACTTTTAACATTATAAAGACGCATGTAGGAATTTGCAAGAGTTTTGATTAATTAAGTTAGTATAAATCTGACTTAGTGTCTGAATATCTGTCCTATGATTCACAGATTTGGAGTCACCTCAATTAATTAGATAGATAGATAGATAGATTTTTATTTGTTCCTAGATTACAAAGTAATGTTGACCCAATGGGTATAGAACACGTCAAAATTATAATTAATTGAATTAATAACTAAGTCTACTGAGTGGTGTTCCAAAATTTAATTGATGCTTTCAGAGTATAATTTCATCTATAAAATACTCCTCCATACTGTAATATGCTTTTTTCAACAAATATGAGCTTAATTTCTTTTTAAATAATTTTATTGGTAGATTACGGTAGATTACCGGGATTTTATTAAAGATTTTGATCACCATATAAGTCACATTCTTTTGTAAATATGACCATTTGAATCTGACAGGTTAAAACTCTTGCAAATTCCTACATGCGTCTTTATAATGTTAAAAGTATATTTTAGGTAGAATGTCAATAGTATATTTCCAATAACTGACAAACCTTTTTCTATTAGCTCGTAAATTTAACATCTGGTTTGAAAGTGGACACTTGAACCTAATGTTCTCGTTTCTAGTCGTTCGTAGACTTTGTTGACATGAACTCGCATTTATTAAGAGTACTGCTTAACAGTGGATTCTTGATATATTATATTTGTGTTACAATTTCGATTTCGTGTTTCTGTTCGTTTCGACGACGTGGGCATTTTAATTGAGATTGGTGCGATAAGGACGCTTTGTGTAATACAATTAGTTTTAACTAATTCAGTTTTAGACATAATAAGTCTTCTGATGATGGTCGTGAGACAAAAACGTACGTAGACGAGAAAATATAAAGCTTAAGTGTTAATGTGACCTATTTCTCGTGAATTTATAAATAATTGTTATATAACTTACATAATTGAAAATTTTTCTAATTCAGTATTTAAAACTGCCAATTTTTAGTCTGTGTAAATAAATATGGACAATCTCTGCAGAGTTTCAATTGGCTAATATTAAAAAAATTGTCTTATCCATGTTCTCAACAATATTATGCTAGAAAGCAATGGCACTTAGAAAACACTAAGTCCTAGAACAGATGACAAGGTTAGTGCCGTCGAACTTCTGCAAACTTCAAGACATTTCAGATAAGATATAATTAATCATGATTTATTGGGATTCAGTTTGAGTTTGGGTGTGATCAGCAGACCCGGACTTGTGGGTCTAGAGGTTACACGAGACACAGTTTGTGGGATAACTGTGAGAGATTTAGGTATTTTAGGCATAGGCAAACACGTTTTATTTTCGTTCAGTTTAGATTCTAGATTTTCCACTTGTTGATCTAATTTTTCCAATATATTTTCAGACGATTCTGTTTCCATTTTATGTTCCACTTTAGACGTAACCGTCGCAGATTTTGATATGATCAATCCTTTCCTTGGCGGTATGCTTTTCAGTAAAGAATTGCTTGCTCCGTAACCGATGGCGGCGGCTCTAGCTTGTTGAGCTTCTTGTAATTTTTTTTGTTTCATTTCGAAACTTCGCTTTATGGCGCACATTTTCTTGTAATCCTCCAGGGTGATATGGAATGGTTTACCGCCAGAAATAACTTGAACTAAACCAGTTTTCCGTTCTGGGGCACTATTTGGATCGATGGGTATCAAATTGGGTCTCCAATTTTTCGTTATGGGGAATTTAATCTTTTGTGAATGTGCAACTTTTTTAACAAGAGGTGCTGCTGGTCTGTTGGTTCCTGGAAGAAGAGATATCAAACCGGGAGGCGCACCAGGAAGTTTCGGTTTGATCGTATTGCTAATCGGAAAAGTGTGAGGATTATGTATGGGGGTCAACGTTACGGGTGTTAACTTGGAAACGATGGGCACACTTGGTGTTGGAATTGCGGTAGGGACACTATCTTTAGTTACAGTCGCGCTGGTTATAATTCCACTAGTACTTTTTTGAGGTTTGACGGTTGGAACTGTGTTAAATTGCATCATGCTTAGTGGTTGAACGGGTCCTGCATTTGAGGGTATATTATCGTAAGCTCTAAGGCGATTGTGCACGGACTCGCTATAATTAATAGAATGATGGGTAGCATTTGCCGATAATTCTAGATCCCCGTTCCTAAAATACTTCTCTAATAATATTAAATGGCGCATAAAGCTGCTCTGATTTCCGTAAGGTTTTTGTAATTCTTGCCACAATTGTTTGGTTTCTTTATCATATTGCAGAAGTAAATTACACTTTTCCCATCCCTCGGGTGTTTTTTCTTTAACGTTACTAAAATCAATGTGACCTTGCAACGAAAGATCTTCTTCACCTGGGAATAATTGACGAACCGATATCGAAGGATTAGATCCAAGTCTTTGGACGGCGATATCGCTATTGAGAGAATCTTTTTTCATTTTTTTGGTTATTTCTATCGCATCTTTCACAGGTTCTAGTCGAGGTATTTTATGTAATTTCTTTGATTTTTCTTTAGACACTTCGGCATCGCTTCCGCAATCCATAGCTATTGAAGGAATAAGGGTATTATAATCTACAAGGTAATCTGAAGGAGATTCAGATCTTGAATGGTTGTTGACGTCAGTCGAAGGCACGCGGTTTTGGTCAGGTTTGTCTTCTTCAGTGGGGGATTCCAAATTGAATTCATCTGTTTCATTTTTAGACAGTTTCCTCTTCTTTTTCAGTTGATCTCTATCGTATTTTTCTTTTGTTGGTACTATGATTGGTTCTTCAGCTGCAGCCTCATCCATAGGAACAATGTTATTAAAATGCAACAGTCTGTAACAAAAAACAGCATCAGCACAAGTGAGGATCAGCTCCAATTTTGGTTCAAAGAATGTCTGATGTCAGTTTTTGAAATAATTATTTATTTACTATATATTTCTCTCCTTTCATGAATATCACATTATCATGGATATGTGCTTACCTTTTTTTATATTCCACATAGAAATTTGAGCAGTTTTCAAGTCTATCTTCAGGTCTTTTGAGAATAACAGTAGCGAAACATTTACATAATTTACAAACAACTGGCTTGTCAGTTAGTGTGAGGGGTACATCCTCATTGTGTAAGGCAGTGTTCAGATCATCTATCTCAGAACCTATGTAATGTATGTGATTACGAGCCAGTCTTCGTTTACACATAGCACAAACCATTAAATGCTCTAATGCCACATAGTGTTCGTCACAAATTGGTATCGAATGTAGACCAGGGTTATCCAGATCAATATTGATCTGTAATCAAACTATATTTTAGTATCAAGTAAAAACGCCTCATGGGATTTGAATAAATTTGATTATAGACATAAATTGATTGCTATAACATGCTAAGAGTAGAATATACAGGTTGTGCCAGGTTTTGTTAGCAGAAGTTTAACAGTCGATAGAAAATTTGATTTTGAGAAAAAAGTTAACATACAATATGTCTCACAAGTTGGAATCATATGGAAAACTTTTTTATTATTAATTTTAGAAAAAGTTATTCTGCATAAAAAGTTCTGCATGTTCTAAAATCTAAAATACAATCATCAGATATTAAACTTTTTCAGTCGTATACGCGGTTTGTTAAAAAATATGAATTTTACTTAAGAGTAAAGTACCTTTATATTTGACAATATCGAAAATTGTTATGAATAAAAGTTAATCAGAACTAAAGACTACGTTCAAATATGCAATTACATCAATTTACATTGAAAAAATAATTTTTTCTTTTTTGTCTACAATATCAATGCAAATTCAACTGTAGTGACATGTAATCTAGGATGCACTGACATACATATGATTTATGTAAATTAAACGAGAGGGTGGATATGTCGAGGCATGGGTGAAAAATAAATTTATATTTATTTCTAGTATTAGTGTTTCATAATCACAAGAGATAAATGTTCATTCAAATAAAAAGATTAGTAAAAAATAACTAAACCCAATTTTTAATGTAAATGGATGTAATTGCATATTTGAAAGCAGTTTTTAGTTGTGATAATTGTATTGTACAACATGCAGAACTTTTTATGAAGAATAACTTTTTTCCTAAAATTAATAATAAAAAATTTTTCCATATGGTTCCAATTTATTGAGACACATATTGTATATGCCCAGATGCTTAATTTTTGAGATACGGTGTTGAATGTTATAAAAAAATTCTCAATTTTGTTTGTATCTCTGAAGATAATTAAGTTGTCTCAACGAAATTTGGTACCGTGGATGTGTAGATTACCATATTTGCACATAATTTGAGAGCGGTATTACTTCCAGTGGCGTAGATATAGGTATTTAATAACAATAAATTGATCCGAAAAGTGTTATCACCCTGTAAAGGCTACTTTTTAGGAACAAACTTCGATGCAGAATTTAAATCGAAACAAAGAAGGTCTCTCGATATTTCTTCGTACCTGGCATCGTCCCACAGCAAATTTGTCTTGTTAACTTTTGTTGGTGGATTCACTATAAATTAAAGTTCATTGTTGTTATCTGGTTTAAACATTTTTGGAAATAAAAATTTGGTATTCGGCCTTCTTTGTAACATATCGCTGTAGAGATTAAAAATGACAGCTTGTTTTATTTTTTTTGACTCAACGACGTTTTTAAACTATTAAGCTATTGTATAGCTTTTATCGCGGGCTTTGAGCGCGGCGACCGAATCAAGAAATTCCGTAACGAAAATAACCTAACACCCCCCCACTCCGCCTACCATGTAGCTCGGTCGAGCGTTCGCTTAACGTGTATGTATATGTTACGACTGTACGAAGCTCGCACGGATCGAGACGAGCTGCTCCGAAATCGGACGAATACGTAAGCAGCTTTATGAGAAAGTATATAGGTGTATAGGTAACTATCATATCTTTATAATGCCACACTCACCACATGTAGGTATATATACTGTTGTAGATACTGTTCCAAAAGGTGGGGTAGCTATTTACCAAAATAATAATGATGTTACTAATATTATGACTCCGAATATTGAAATAAATATTGCACACGTTAGCGATGTTAATGTTAGGCGCTCATTTGTTGGAGATATTTGTGCGTGCTTATGCAAACTTATAAATGGCCTACACATAGTCATGGTAGCAATTTACATTTATCCGAATCCAAAATTGGACGAGGTAGCATTTTATTCATCGCACTTTACTGGAGTACACTGAAAAAGGGTCGAAATGAATAATGATCCACAACAAAATATGGGACCACCAATGACGCGGTATTTTCCAGATATTTAGAGGATATCAAGTCTCAAACTTATGTTTCTTATTTCAGTTACCATAAACCTATAGTTTCAATGATAAAAATTCCTGAATAACCTACATGTATTGTAAGATAATTAAAATATTTTAAACGATATCAACTTCTCATTTATTCAATAAAAGAAAAAAATTTGTTTTCTTATTGGTCACCACGCTCAAAAAGTGTAACTTGATTTAATATCAAAGAAAAAAAAATACTGCATAAATAAAAAATAAATAAATAATTATAATTGCATAAGTTGATAAAAAATGCTATGCAATAGCTTTACCGCGGCAGTCCAAGAGTGCCATACGTTTTTTTTAATTTAATTTAATTTTTCCCATTTTCACCCGATTTTCAGGGTGGTGTAAATTAATCACAAAAATTAAATTTGTCGTGAAACGGTGCCAGGTACATATAAATATGAGGAGACCTTATTTCTTTTGATTTAAATTCTGCATCGAAGTTTGTTTCCAAAAAGCAGCCTTTACAGGATGATAACACTTTTCGTGTCAATTTATTGTTATTAAATACCTATATCTACACCCCTGAAAGTAATACTGGTCTGAAATTATGTGAAAATGTGGTAACCAATTTATGCATCCACGGTATCAAATTTCATTGTGACATCGTAATTATCTTCGGAGATACCAACAAAATTAAGAAATTTTGTATAAAATTCAACACCGTATCTTAAAAATTAAGCGTCTGGGCATATATGTTGTTAATAGGAACTTTTTCCCAAAATCAAATTTTCTATCGACTGTTAAAGTTCTGCTACTAAAACATGACACCCTGTATAAACATTGTAAAGGGAAAATACCCTGATTTTAGAATTAAGGTATCTGACTGTCTGACCTATATAATAGTTATACTCATATCTAAGTAGAAACATTTTGGTTGACAATTATATTCAATATCTATGTACTAGAAACACTTACAACTTGACAAATGCTTTTCCTCATTTTGATTATCCATTTTCGTCTGAGAATATTATTAGAAACTTTATTACAACCTAATACGTGGCAGTGATTTTCTCTTGGACCAGGAGCAACAAGGGTGCCTCTTTTATACGACTTGTTCGTGTATGAAGGAGTATTCGCTTTTCTATCAATATGTCGATAGCATGCATCACACAAACATGAATCTCTTGCCAAGTGGATCTCTGCTGCAAAAAAAGATTTATCATTATACACTTGCCACTTCTATGTGAGAACATTCTATTAACATACATTATCCAGGTTTTGTTTTCTCAATTCAACAGTATTCTTTGTTGAAAAATGATGCACGAAGCAAAGATATACTCACTTGCTAATATTTTGTCTTGTCTATCTACACTTTTCATTTGCGCAATGTGGCATGGGGTGTCAAATAAGCCAAATTTTCCATAACAATAAGAACATTCATCCTTACAAAGACGTCCGGGGTGAATGCTGAAAGAACTGGCTTTTTCAGGTATGACCAATGCTTTAACCGGACCTTCTTGAACTGGTAGTTCTCCATCTGATGTATGTTCACTGCTACCATCTATTGAATAAATTAGTAATAGGTCATTGATTTACCAATACTAATGATGAAATTTAGCGTTAAGAAAAGAAAAGATGTAGCACTTCAGTCAATTATAAAATATTGTATTGTACAAATAATTAAGGTTCATATGATACCAAAGCAATTCAAAGAAATGTGAATATATATATATTCAATTTCTTCCTGTATTGAATTAGATTCAAATTATTTGGAAAATACAATAGCATATCAAGTGGAAGAATGTGATCTAGTATGATTAAATATAAATATGTGCAAGAAAAGAAAGTAGACATCACCCAAAACCATGTAATTACCCGTGTTAGATCTGTTAGAATAATGTGTTTTTCTGTGCGCACCAGCCGTATCTGAAGATTGGCTACTATGCTTCCAGCTTGCGGAAGCTCCCTGCAATAAAAATAACGAATTTAGATAAAATGAATTTGTGTTTATAATAAACAAGGTCCTTTCTAATGTAATTAATTATGGCGCATTCCAGGTGATATTCGCACTTCATCCCAGGCGAGGTCTTTGAATAACGCTGAAATTTTGCGGGTGGTTTCTGCCTCAGAAAAAAAATTTCAAGCCATATACTTCAATAATGCGCCACCTAATATTTTTAATTTTCTTTGGAATTTGATTGATTGAAAATGAAAACACGGCATTTCTTCTGTAGAAAGGCTGTACTGAGACAAAAAAATATTCCAAATCATGGATTTTATGGGAAATTTTCCAAGGAATCCAACGCCGCCAATTGGTCTATCGCATCGCGCATGCTCGCAAACTCAAAAAAACTGATTTTTTCTTCAATTTTGGGCTGAAATTTTGTGTGAAGCCAGCTAAAAGTGTATACTTCAAAGTGTTGTATGAATGAAATGCATAAATTATGAAACAAAACCGCTAGATTTAATTATCTGTATTTTCAAAAATTCCTAGGCCATTTCTTTGTTCATGCTGAATATTAATCTCTAATCTGATTCCAGATTCGGATTCCTTGGAAAATTTTCGATCGATTATGTACTTTTTAAATTTTTTTTTAAGTCGATTCAATCGATGTTTTTTTCAATATTTAAATTTGTTTGAAAGCGCAGTGTACATTTCTTGATAAAAATTTAATTTCTTCTTTGAAAAAAAAAATCAAATAAAATGAGTTTTAATACTAAAATTTATTATCAAATAATAATTTGAAAAAAAATAATAATTAAATAAAATGAGTTATAATAATAAAAATTTATTTTTTTTAAAGAAGAAATTGAATATTTATCAAGAAATGTACACTGCGATTTTATTAAAAATATTAATTAATGAAAAATAACAATATTAAAAAAATAATAATTAAATAAAATAAGTTATATACTTGAACTTGGAAGAAATGGCCTAGGAATGTTTGAAAATACAGATAATTGACTCTAGCGGTTTTGTTTCATAATTTATGCATGACCATTCATACACCACTTTGAAGTATTCACTTTTAGCTGTCTTCACACAAAATTTCAGGCCGATCGGAGTAGCAACATTGGAGATATGAATTTTTGAAGAAAAATTTTTTTTTGAGTTTGCGAGCATGCGCGATACGATAGACCAATTCTGAAGGCGGCGTTGGATTCCTTGAAAAATTTTCCATAAAATCCATGATTTGGAATATCTTTTGTCTCAGTAAGGCGTTTCTACAGAAGAAATGCCGTATTTTCATTTTCAATCAATAAAATTACAAAAAAAAATATTCTAGGCGGCTCATTATTGAAGTATATGGCTTGAAATTTTGGGAAAGCTAATATATCCTGCGGCAGAAACCACCTGCAAAATTTCAGCGCAATTCAAAGACCTCACCTGGGATGAAGTGCAAATATGACCTGAAATGTGCCTTATATAAAATGTGAATGTATCACAGATTTGAAAAACATCGACGATAAAGATATTAATATAATTAATATTTGCTTGTCTGAAATTCGTAAGCTGCAAACTCACTAGCTATTATTCTATCTTATAAGACTTCTGTAAAATTAAGAGCATTTGAAGATTACCTACTACTTTTTGTTGTAAAATGGTCAATAATCTAAATTCTATCTATACGTTGTATAACAGCAAACACTTTCAATAGTTTCAGGTTCTTTTAAAAAAATGATTCAATTTTCAATTTCATCAATTTGTTCTACCCAGAAGCGAATGAAGTAGAAGAAGATATTACAGTACTGACCTCTTTCATGATTTTGTAATCTTCACTGTTTCCAACCATATCATTATCTCCACTTTTGAGTTTACTCTTCTGTAAAGTCATCTTCAGAGGAATCCTTGCTTTCTTCTT
Organism: Endomychus coccineus; assembly: GCA_958510875.1. Taxonomy (NCBI): domain Eukaryota; kingdom Metazoa; phylum Arthropoda; class Insecta; order Coleoptera; family Endomychidae; genus Endomychus; species Endomychus coccineus. Next base: position 172,801,916 of record OY294068.1, read on the forward strand.
ATCACGATTGATTTTGATCACAGTTTTAAGCGTACCTGTATAAGAATCAGTTTTAGGCGGACCTTTTTCTTTAACCTTCAATTTTGCTTCTTCTGCAGCTTTCAAGCTTTGTAAGCCTAATGCTTTAAGGATGCTCTCTTTTGCAGCTATTTCTTCAGGAGTTTCTTCAATTGGCTTTTTGTATTCATTCGAGTCAGTTTCATTGATTATTAAAGGTTTTTCTTCATTGGGAACATCTTGCAAATTTGAATCTGTTTCAAGTGCCACCTGTTCTTCTAACTCATTGTTCTCGGACACTTGCAGTATACATGTTTCTAATGGAATTATAGGTGTGTCAATAATTTCTTCATTTGAGCAAACTTCAATAGCTGGTACCTGATGAACATCCAATGCTGAAGACACAATATTTAAAATTGGTATATCAGGCATTAATTTGAGTTGTGGTTGAATTTCCTGTTGATCCAATATTGGTTCTTCTTCCATATTAATTCCTCCTAGGATATTCACATGTCCATTTTGCTTAATGATATTATCTTCTTCCGTTGTTATTGTGGGTATAAATTCTTCATTACCTATCGTCTCGACTATTTTGGATATGATCTCACTCATTTTCCTTTCGTCCGATTCTTTTTCTTCTTGTTCTAAAGGCATGAGATCAACTATTTCGGACAACAAAACAGTAGTATTCACTCTACTTGTATCAGGTAATTCAGACGGATCTATAATACTAGCGGATTTCTTTTCTACATCTTCAACTTTTTCATTGAAAGTTTGTTTCATGATATCTAGAATCAATGATTTCTCTGGTACTTTAACACTAGGGTTGACCGCAATGTTTCCTATATCAAAATCAGTTTTAACAATTTTAACTTCAGTTTTATTAGAACTATCATTTAAAGGTTTAAAATCACGGCACAAGTTGGAATTAGTATCTATTAAACTTTGATCACAAATGGTTGGTTTTTCAGGTGGAGTATCTGACGATAAGCTACGTTTAATTGTAATTGAAGCATCCGAGTCCAAATAATTTTCATTTGATTTAGAAAAAAGTTCGATTTTTTCTTTTTTAATTTCAACCTCTTTGGAATCCTGAAGGTCAGCACCATGAAGAGAGACTAAATCGGAGTAACTACTATCAGACTCGTTGCCCGATAATTTTGACATAGATAATTCACTGCCGCTATAATCTGAGCAAAGTCTTCGGCGTTTCCGATCTGTATCTAGGCCTTCTAGAAGACACAAATCTTTAAGTCTCCGATGTTTACCGTTTCGCAAAATACGAGCAGGGGACTCAGATCTCGTGGGGTAAGGGCTGACTCTCCGGTTAATACCATCCGTACTTCGTCTAATTTTGGAACCCCGCTTCAATCTTGGACTAATACTTCTTGGTAAATTGCTAAATAAATTAAATTGTGAATAACCGGTTCCTTCGGAATTACCAATTGGGAATTTCTCGATGCTATGTCGTCGCTTTTGACTCGGAAAATTTTGCTTTATATTCTGAACATTCAAGTCCAACATATCGATCACTTTCTGCTGCGAAGCATCAAATTTAACGAGTGAATTTTCTATATTTTCCTTACGGATAATTTTCTTCTGTAGCAAGGCTATCTTCTGTTTTTTGGTTAATTTCTTAGGTTTCTGAGAATCACTTTTACTACTTTCAGACAACGAGTCGCACTCCTTTTTGATTTCTCCTTTGTTAATCAATTCAGACAAGTCATTAATTACGTCTTCTATTGTTTCTGATATGGTGTCTTCTGCATTTGAATTTTTTGTTGACTTTGTTTTCTTGGGCTGCTTTATCGAGTTTCCACTATCTGTGTTTATTGTTAAATCTTTGTTATCGAATTGAATTTTTTTGGTATCGTTTGCTACAAGGACTGGTTTCTTAATCAATTTTCGTCTTTGTTGTTTTTTATCAATATTATATGGAAATATTGGCTCCAGCACTGGTGGACCGTCGTCAGGTTCTTCTGTAATTTTCTTTTGTCTTAATCTTATTTGTTTCACTCCATTCCTTAACAATTTCTTATTTTCTATAGCTTTAGCATTAATTAATAAAGATTTTGCAAGTTTTTGTTTTATTTTTATGGGAGATTTTCTTTTAGCTTTAACTTTTATTGTTACACGTGGTTTTTTGGTCAGCTTTCTTGTTTTACGAGTTATTAATTTTCTTGCTAGTGGTAGTTTAGGGTTATTAGATTTAGGTTGGGCAGTTTTAGTAGATATGGATTTTGATAAGTCAGGACCAGTTTCACTTTTGATTTTATCTACTGATGAAACTTCTTTTGAAGATGACGCCGACGTCGAGATGGGTGATGCAGTCTGTTGCTTTCGTCCAACAGAAAGTTTTTTATCTTTAGTTGCCATGTCATTTGCATCTAACTGCTGCAACAAAATAAAGAGAATTAGTTCGAGACCAACGTTTGTAACAGAATTGGTTTAAATTATGTCAAATTAGATTAGACAAATCAGATATAGCGTAAATATATACAGTGAAGATTACGCTCTTAAGTTAAGCCATTATTCATAACTCGATGACATTTCATCACAGTTCTTACTTCAGGAATTGAGGATAATAGAAAAGAATGTCCTTCATATTTAGGAATTTCGAGATTAAGTGAAAGCAAACAAAGGACAAACACCCTAACTTCAATTTATTTTATACGTAAATTATATGTATTTTAATTCGAACCAAAACTAAATACTGGATTGTAAACTAAAGCTAGTAATGTGAATATTGAAATATTTATATTCTTTGGATTGTCCCATAAATTGACTAAAATATTGTTAAATCGATACCATAGAGATAATTATGCTGCTTTTAGGTATTGGTTGAAAAAAAAGAAGTGATGTAGATTTAGTGTAATTTCTCTCATCTTTAATTCAATTCGATTCATTCAGCTTTAAAATGGATTGGTTTCAACTAGCATAAAAGTTAATTACTAGGTTTCGTTTTGATTAATTATTATCATTCTCGTGTAAGTTAATATAATGCACTTACTGTGTAGCCAAGAATCTCTAAAGGTGTTCCAATTAGAAACCAATATATTTTGATTTTGCAACAAATTGTATGTATGCCGTGCGAAATTTTATTTTCATTTAAAATGGATAAATTTACTCATAGATACGTCCATATTATTATTAAATTTTTATGAAAAAACAACAGATAATCTTTCAGATATTCCCATTCGTAAGGTGATATCAGAAAAACGAACAGTAGTCAAAGTTTGGAGTAAATTGCAAAATTACTACCGGCGCATTCGCCAGAAATTTTCTTTCACGAGAAGTTCTTTGTTTTGAAATAATTCGAGAAACATTTACGTAATATCCAGAAAGTCATTGCTACGCTAGGCAAGTGAAGGACTTCCCTTTTGTTCACACTAGATGTTTTCATCTTCGTAATTGGAGATTTGACAAGTTTCAACCAATAATAATAGATTATGAACAGAGAAACGATTCAGTATCTTTCCTTTACTAGGTTTTTTTTCAGAATAGTTTATTATGTAGGTATGGCAAAAAACTGGTGTTTTTAGTAGATATGATAGTACCAAGTTTCAGTTAATTGAGTTTGATCAACTTTAAATTTATCACTAAACTCAGATACCCAAAATGCGAAAACGTTTTTATAACTTCGTATTGTGAGATCAATAACAAATAAAGACGTTCGCTATTGTTGACACAAATTAGATTTAACCCTTAAGCGATTTAAAAATAGAAATTTGTTTGCTTTAACGTAGAATGTAGCTTATTCGACTTAAAAAAAATTATCAATTCATTACCAACTTTAACTGTACTATACAGATTGAGTCAGATCTATCGATGTTTAGGAGAATCCTTTGAGTTAGAGAACGAGCCAGACTTACAGTATTGATTAAAAAGAGAAACAAGTGAGGCGCTATAATGGGTTGTTCTTATACCATATAACGATCCTACGAATAATGAAACAAATTTACAGTACCTGCTTCAATTTAATTCTAGTTCAAGAACCCTGTTTAGATAATTATTTTATTACCACACAACAGCTTGGAATGAAATAAAGTATTTGGAAACTCCCATTTTTGTCGAATCTCGCTCGCACTTATTAAATTACTTTACACCGCTCGATCTGATTCAAGCTGTATAGTTAACGTACAAGACTTTTTATGGAAAGACAAATTAAGGATTTTTTCATATATGTCATCTACGCAAGAATTTTCAGCAAGAAGCCGCGGATAAGGGATTGTAATACAGACAATTTTTTTGGAATAATTTTTCTTCCACGACTGTTTTGCTTCGTGTACTTATATGAAATATTTTAGAGACTTGAATAAATATGTATTGACTAGCTACTGTTCGCGGGCTTCAGTTTTGATCGCCGCGATGTCATTCAAGACTTAAATGCACGTGGCAATTGATTGGAAAACAACTAAAGGTGTTGTAAAGGTCGGTTTTATAGTTTCGGAGATTTTGTGAATTAGTGGTATTTCTCTTTTATAAGTATGATAATTGTTGCCCCGACTATGGCCGCAAAAACAGCTATCACCCGTAGAAACAGTTTAGATGTCGGTACCACCCTTAAATGTATATTTCACATGGGTGGTAAGACGTAAAATTGTGCTGTAAGTCATGGTATGACTGTCAATGTAAACGTTACCCCGTGTATTATTTGGGGTTATGTGTGGGCTATCTAGACAGTTCGAATTGTGATGATGATCCATATTCTAAGGAGCTCTTTGTCATGTAAACTTCACGTGATTATGTGAGGTGTCAATGAAGTCAAAATGTATCTGCTCCTTTTTACCGTCTTTGTGGTTGAATTTCGAAAAATAAGTGAATGAGTCAGTGGTATTTGCCTTATATATAGATATATTGGTAACGTTGTATACAAATGTCAGATATCATTCTAAAAATAATTCATAATTTTCATCTGTTCAGGTTACTTAATTATGTAATAACTCAAAAATGGAGAAAGGTTTTAGGTAAAAGCATTTAGTTAAGATTCAATTTTCATCACGACAAGAGGTAGATGAAAATAATGTAGTGTAAACGAGCAAAAAATCATACACTTAATGAGTATAAAGTTCTTTCTGAATCTGGATATTGAAAAAAAATTTACGTTATGGAACACAAGAGAAAATTTGAACCTTGGTTGGGTTGAACTTTATTTGTAATATATACAAGTCTTATGAATCGTATCATCAAAGTCTATAGTGTGGGAGGTTTATTTCGAATGTACATGTGCTTACGGATTCAGATGGGTATTGGTTGCCATTCAAGCTCTCTTCTCTTTCACATCCACTTCAAAGGAAATGTTCCATGAGCTAATAACATGTGGTGGGACATACTTTTGGTGAAACTAGATATTGTTTCGCAAGAAATGAAGACGATTTAATTATTAATTAATCGAAGTATATCATATGATTAATTGTTTTATCTGAATGAAATAATCGATTTTCCCAGCGCTTCGATTGAGCTTTGCCATGTCTACTCACAACACAGCTTAAAACAAATATGCAATTTTGTTTGAAACATTAACAAATTTAATGAAAAGGTAATATCCTCAAATCGAGGATACGCAACTAGATAGACTAGTGGAGGGCGCTCTTTATCGCCTTATGAGAAAGACGGCGTGAGCGTAGCGATAGCAGAAGCCGATCCTTTCGGCACACTTACACACTCCGTCTTAACCCTTCGAGCATGTGCAGCGTTCTGACCAACCACCTAGTAATATGTTTCTCAATAACCAGTAACTTTCTTTTTGGAAATAGTCAACCAATTTAAGAAAGTAACTTCAAACGTATCCACTGTTTCCCGGAATGAGCGACGTTTATCACCCGTATTCACATCATCAATACGAGTAATGCGGTATCCTAGGTCGTTCAAGCCAATCAAATTCATAATTAACGTGCCGTTCGCGAGAGCTGAAACGTATCGAAGAATGCAATTACAGATAATAATGCCTGCAATATTGAATATCTTGAGGAATCGCATGAACAGGAAACTGAAATCAGTTAGCTGAGTGAATATGATGTCAAGTTTGTTAAAATAAACCTGACATACTAGCCGAACAAGATACATCGAATGGTTTTGGATTAACAATCCGATTTACACAAAATGTCTAGGTTTCATCGTTCAAACTTATATTTATCTGTGACTCTGAGAATGTAAATACGTACAATCCAAGCCGCTAAATGTAATACGATTTATGTTTTACAATAAGATGCGATGAGCCGATTTCGTCCCTCTCGACACAATTGTCACAAGAATGTAGACTCAACACCAGAAGGTATAAGCATATACCTTCGAAGGTTCTATCAATTTTTTGCGTTGCATGGATACTATTGTATTCATTGAAGTCAATGGAGAATGTTTATTATTTACTTCTGCCCTCATGAATCTAGTTCTCTTAATGAAATTTTCATTTCTAACCCATATCATTGGGTATTCAAGCAAATCGATATTTTCAACTTTGATGGACTGTAGATAAGTTTAGTCCATATGCAGGAAGCCATTTTTTGGTATAATTCGATTATTTTTGCTTTTTTATTTTCGCCAGATTCTCAATCGATTAAAAATATCCCGAAAACAACATTCTATATGAAAAATTTCAAGAAATTCAGTATTCACATAATTATTACATGCATAAAAATAATAAAGAATAGCAAACATTTTGATGGTCCCATATTATGGGGTTCGATTTTAGTGTTTCTCTTGAGGCAAAAGATTTGTTCATGCCTGCCATTAATAGTTATAATACTTATTATAAAATGACACAGCCTTGTATCTTGTAACCTTATTATTTATTTCTTGCGGTGTAGATAATTTAATTTTAAATCATCACCGCCAAACATTACATTTAATTTAAATTTTCTGCTTCAAGATTTTTTTTGAATATCCTGTAATAGTATTCTTTTATATATCCTATCACAGTATCGCAAAACAAACAATTTAGTTTCCATTACATAGTCATTATCCACAACCAAGAACCAATTTTCATTTGGCAATAACAAAATCAACTATTTGATGAAACGCGTTCATACTCAACATCACCGACATCGACATGAACACACAATATTCTTCGAATAAATTGGACAATTGAACTTTAGAACCGATATGCACGTGGGACTTTATTTTAATCTGGAGTTGATTCTACAATCATAAGAAATGAGTAAGCTTATACCGAACGATGATTCAATTTTTACTTCTGAAATATAGGAAAGAGGTAAGAATATATTAATTTACATCACAAGTATATTGGCGATCGAAATAAAAGTTTAACGGTATTTTTCATTACTTGAAGAGTGAAATATGCAAAAGGGCGTACCATTTAACAAATAAATGGTTACAGGACAAAGAAAAAAGAGATTTAATTTTGAAAAAATCATATTATCTACTAGTTGTAGAGCAATGCAGAATTAACAAAATTGAAAATGTAAAAAAATATTTTTTTAAATACCTTTATTATTGCAACTACAATGTAACCTAACAAATGTTGTTTTAAACTGTAGATAATGCAAAAGCAACATAAACTATTTCAATTTCCATGTTTTTGTATCTTCTGGATAAGCTGGTCATGAAAAACTTGATTTTTGGGCTTTAGATAGGGAATCATGTTTTGAATTTATTTTATTTTAGCATCTGAGAATGGTTTTTAGCGTTTTAATCAGAAAAAGTATTCACTATTCACGTCCAAGTTTCTAAAGTAGTTAATATTAGTACACTCTTCAAAATCTACTATGCGATATGGGGCTACTTCAGTGTAATTATTTTCAACTTCAACCGCCCCCTCTTCCAGTAAATTGGCATTAATCGTAAGGATAACCAGTTGCGATATACCGAGATGATCAGTTTTTAAGGTACTGTTGGCTATAGACGCCAAGTTGAAGAAACGGTTTGTGTGTTTAAACAGTGATGGGTTTATTTTGCCTGGCGGATGTTATTATTCGTACTTTTTCATCAGGAGGAAATCTCTATTACACAATAAAAACGTATGATATACCCGTAGAAGTTTTTGCACAATATCACGATATATGGACGGCCAAGAACCTTGATTTTTATTTTGGCCTCCGCAGTTATCACGATATAAACTGTGGGGTTTTTTAACGCCCCCTGCTTTCCCGTCGTTAGAATCTAGGCATGTTCATAGGGCCCTCTCCTACTTAACAGCACGCCAACTGCCCGACTGAGACCTACGCCTAAATTGGAGAGGAGACAGTCTTTTGAACCGTCCGGGCCCCTCTCCCCCTGTCTACTCGTGTTGGTGTTATAATTTATAACAGCTCCCGTTTGACGAGTCGCCGTCGACCTCTTATCATCGGTCTTCCACATATCGTTGCCTACGGCCGCGAATCAATTTCCCAGAAAGGCCTGGCATAAGAAGCACCGACACCGGACTTTATGAGTAGAGCCATGTGGTGCAGCATTCTACCCCCGCAGAGGCAGCTTTTGTTCACCTCCGGCGGAGTTACTTTAGGCGGACCCACTTCAGGCGAACCCAAAGTGGAGCTACTTGCTACTCATATAGTGCCCCTTCTGGGCTATGGTCAATTCCACCTCCTCGTGTTACCTGTTTCACCAGGAACTTTTGACGAGTCACCGTTCGGCTTCGTTCAAATAGCCTACCGCATTGTCTACCAAGCCCGTGAATCCATTTCTACCACAGAACTGGGATAGGAAGGCACGAAACTTGGTTTTAGTAATGAACTGCATGTGGTGCACAGTTCACCGGATCTTAGGCATTGACAACGTTAGTTTCTCCCCGTAGGGTTACTTATCTCGAGAACCACGAAAAGGTGTTGCTTGCTGAATCTACTCCCGGCCTAACGCCGGGCCAAATAGTTCTCTCTCGAGTCCGCAGTTATCAGACCATAATATTAAAAAGATTTCTTGGGAATGTTCAATTCGTTTGTGAGATAGTCAAAAATACAGGAACCTATCTTGTTGCATCCACGCTTTCTCATAGTTTCATCCCAAATATTTAAAAAATCTAGTTCCATTATATTCAAGGTATATAACTTGGTAGTTAACTGGTAGTGGCTGCAATACATTTGGGTGTGGGTCAATGATGGCATATAATACTGTTTTTGTAAATCAAAAAACACACTTTTTTTAATGTCCTGCGCTCATCCGAGCCAGGTTTACCAGGCTAGGCCCGGGGATAATCACGGCCGATGACATATAGGATCTAAGCGTAAAACAGATCTTAGGATTCAGTCGAGCAGCGAGGTATCCAAATACCCCCTGAAAAACGTAACAGGTGATAGTGTACAAGGGTCTTTGGCTAAGCGCACTGAACTTATATTATGCTCGCTACCATCTTGGGTCTGTTTGAAACACATTTGAAATAAAATTATAATAAAGAAGTTACAATCTCGATTATTCGTGTTTCTGTTTGTTTCGACGACGTGGGCATTTTAAATGAAATGGGTGCGATAAGGACGCTTTGTGTAATACAATTAGTTTTAAGTAATTCAGTTTTAGACATAATAAGTCTTCTGATGATGGTCGTGAGACCGAAACGTACGTAAAGACGAAAAAATATAAAGCATAAGTGTTAATGTGACCTATTTCCCGAGAATTTATATATAATTTAAACTAAAAGCAGCACAATGAGACAAATTTTACATGTAGAAGTTTTGCATATTTCACCATTCAGTTTATGCACAGTTCAATATTACACTCTTATCTAGGTTATTTACATTTATACCGAGTTATTATTTTTCAGTTCATTTACTGTTACAATGAAAATATTATGTCACGTAGCATTTTTTAATTTTACTCATTATTTCCTGATAAACTACCTATAGAAAAGTTTTGTCACTGTGGATACACTATAACACTATTAATAAGAAACAATCACCCTTATCCACTAATAACAGGTATTGTTAAAGTACTGAATACCTTACAACTACCAAGTAGCCGTCATGAGAGTAAACTAAATTAGAAATCAAAATGCCTGTTTGAATACTATTTGGAATTAATAGGGTACATAATAGTCCAGTCACTAAGCCGGGAAATACTGTGTAATATGGAAAAGTTGGGAAACAGCTCGGATTTGAAATTTTTTTGATGCAATGGGTTCTGTGAACCCTCAAGATCATTCGTTACCACTAAAATCACACCCCGAGGGCGATGGACACTTTTGGGGGGTGTTTTCCCCCCAAAAGATGAATCAAATTCACAAAATGGTCCAGAGTGAAGGAATCGGCTCTCTACTGGGGTGTTTTTGGGGTCGCTGATCACGAATATGACATCTAAAAAGTCACCACATGCACCCACATGGTCATAGAGGTCATCTCCAGGAATTCAACAAAATTTTCCATTAAGTCTCCAAATGTCTCACTCGGGGTTTTTGGGGTTGCTGAGCACGAATATGATGTCTAGGAATTCCTCACATGCACCTGGGGCACAGAAAACCTGGTCATAGAGGCCATCTCCAGGAATTCAACAAAATTTTACATCCTAGAGTCTCCAAATATATATACTCCATCATATTCGTGCTCAGCGACCCCGAAAACCTTCGAGTGACGAATTTAGAGACTCTAGGATGGAAAATTTTGTCGAATTCCTGGAGATGACCTTCACGACGTCGTCGTCATGTGCCCCAGGTGCATGTGAAGAATTTCTAGACATCATATTCGTGCTCAGCAACCCCAAAAACCCCCGAGTGAGACATTTGGAGAGTCATATGGAAAATTTTGTTGAATTCCTGGAGATGACCTTTATGACCATGTGGGTGCATATGGTGACTTTTTAGATGTCATATTCGTGATCAGCGACCCCAAAAACCCCCTTGTAGATATTTTCGAGCCGATTCCTTCACTCTGGACCATTTTGTGAATTTGATTCATCTTTTGGGGGGAAAACACCCCCCAAAAGTACCCATTGCCCTCGGGGTGTGATTTAAGTGGTAACGAATGATCTTGAGGGTTCACAGAACACATTGCATCAAAAATTTTTCAAATCCGAGCTGTTTCCCAACTTTTCCATATTTTCCGGCTTATTGACTGGATGGACTATAAGGGTTTACCCTCAGCTGGAGATAAATCTGAATTCATTATATTGCTTTTTCGCTATTTCCATCGCGAAACCTAGATATTTGTCACTAATGATGTGTTTCAAGAGTGATAAACTTTCTGGAGAAATGGTGTGACCTGTATTTAAAATATGTTCAGCTAACGCTAAAAGTGAAAAATTAGGAATGAATAAAAATTTGATGATTTCAGTTAGCAATTTAATACCCTAAAAGAGTTCACCACTGTGGATAAGTACGAAATAATCACCATTATCCACTGACTACTTACTACTTATTAGTATTATTAGTGTATAAGGGTGGTTTTTTGGAATTATTAGTATCAACGCAATTTATTGAAACGTATCATGATTGTGGCTTTTGCAAAGAAGCGTATGTCCAGCATAAACTAGTTAAGACGGAGGGAGCGGTAGCGAACGAAGTCTTTCCTAATTTCAGTTCATAAAGCACGTTGTCTGTTTCCACATAGCGGTCGAACGTTCTCTCCGATTTACTAAACACATTTCACAGAATATAAATCATGCTCGAAATTTACTGGTTTGTAGATTCAATGTTATACCTTCAGCCATTTACGAGTTATTGAGTAGAGCGGTCCGTCGAAATATTCGACGCTATATGCTTTGTTTCGTGCACTGTGCCTATAAACCCGGCGATTAGCACACGCACCGGAGCGCCCTTTACAATTTACGGGCGGCCGTTGAAAGAACAAAGTTTGCCAGATATCTGGACTTTGTCAGCTTTGTGTGCCAGCTCCGCTTTCTTTTATTGATGCCGACTCATTCATTCTCATAGATTTGTAGCTATAATAGCCTATCCACTTCCAAGATAGGTCGAGCGTAGACAAATGCATGCGTTTTCACGTGAATAGAAGACTCCCATCGCGTGTTGAAATGCTGACCAGCTTGTTTGACAAATGTAATGATAAGGAAATATCCTAAAATCGGTTCATAAGGCACGTTGTTGGTTTTTATCTACATCGCGGAATCGAGATCGCGCAACTAGATAGACTGCGACGTGCGTGAGCGTAGCCAATCCTTTCGGCACAATATTAGATGTTGAGCAAGGGAGATAAAATTGATTTGGACCGTTTGGGAAATGAACGCGGCTTACCATTAATATAGCACATAGTCCCTGCTGAAAATTCTAAATAATTATTTAAATTATTGAAACACAACCTAAAAATTCGGCGTAACATTACTTCCGAATTGTTATGGCACGGATTCTCAGGACACCTTACATTTCACAGTTGGTCGTATATGTGCTGCTAGCGCTTGGCAGCAATGCGAACCGATCGAATCTTCGGTCCCTGAACCTTATTATAGAGATTAGATCAATTAGTTCCTTACTATGAAGCTCACAGTCTCCTAGAGGATGTTTTGTTGGGAGAAACAAAATTTCTGAAATATTGCATCTTTGACGGACTGTCTCGATTTGCTAGCAGATTGTATGCTCCGCCATGTAAATCATTGGCAATGCTCATTGTGTTGGATTGATATCAAAGGCAGTGACCTTTTATTAGGTCAGTTATATGCGAGAACACTTGTTTGCTGAGTAAGAATTTTTGGATTTTCTTTCTTTGTTGCGAAACTGTTTTTATTTCTATTTTCTGATTTCCGTTTTGAATTCACTTCTACATATACCATAAAACAGATCAGGCTTTATAGGCTCAGTAAAGGGAGACATTTCCTTGTATCTGAAAGCCTGGCATTCTCAGAATGATAATATCCTTTTTGCTCACATTTTGTGCCTGTAGATATTCGAGACAAATTTCGACTCCTCTATAAAGGCATTTAATGCTGCTAAACTATATGACTGTTTGTAGTGTGTATTTTTTGAATTCACTTGTACTTATACCATAAAACAGATCATCAGGCTTTATAGGTTCAATAAAGGGAGACATTGGGGCTTCATTTCCTTGTATCTGAAAGCCTGGCATTCTCAGAATGATAATATCCTATTTGCTCACATTTTGTGCCTGTAGACATTCCGAGACAAATTTCGACTCCTCTATAAGGCATTTAATGCTGCTAAACTATATAACTCTTTAGTGGTGTGTATTTCGTCCTATTGGTTCTAAAAGCCACGAACAGTGGTTGTTTCGGAAAGATGGCGTAACGAACTTCAACTTGCTAAACCATTTTGAGAACTTTTTATCACTCGCTCTATACGAATTCCAATTGGTCCCAAGTATTGTCGACATTACCTATCTAAGACTATTTTCAATGGTAATATCTAAAGACCTCACCTGGCTACGGAAGCCGGGAAAATAATTATAAAATAACACGTTATTTTTTCGCGAATAATATACTGTATTCAAATGTTATTTTTCAGATTGAAATAACAAACAACAGAACCTATGTTACAAAATATGAATACAAATAGGTATCCATTCCATATCTGGGTCAAGAATAATAGTATAAAAACGAATCAATAAGAAATTACACCCGTTCTTATTGAATGAACCATTCGAAACTAAATGTTAATTCAAATTCATATAGAAATATAATCAGAATTATACAACGTGAATCATATTCCAGTATATGAAATTAAAAATGGATTGCGGCATCTTCGACTGGGTTTCAGGTTCAGGTATTTACAGTTATACTGTCTGACTCAAGTTAGGTGTTTCAATTATTTGAAAATATTCCAAAATGATGTATTAGGAATATTGGTAACATTTAATTTTCCAACTCACCCCTCCAGGATGCATTCCGCAATTAACCGAATAGAAACTTTGTAATCAACGTATAACTAGCTATTAACACTAAAATTTCTATTGTTTATCGTATACTATGGAATAGAAAACTATTGACATGATGATATTCTCATCAACTTTCACCGCAGGTTCTTCAGAGATTATTTATTTGTTGGATGATTTGCATTTGCTTCTCGTCTTTCGATTGTACTCTCTTGTGACTGAGGTTTTTCAGATTGGCCGAGATATTGCAAGGTTAATATAGCGTTCTGAATAATAAGAGAAATTGGAGTAAATTTATATATCCACAAACAGTGTTTACAACACATTTTTTGCCACAATATTTGAATTGGAAAATTATGTGTGATGTGCACGATCGTCTTTTAGACACAGCCTGTTAGCCTGTTCGAATCAATGTACTTCCAAGATTAGTAGATCAAGAATAAAGAAGTATAATGAATGCAATGGCAGATTTGGCAACATAAGATAAGATAAGTTTATTTTTCCAAGAGATTTTACGACTGAAACATGTAGTGTTTGTTTTGTTAGTGTTGTAAACTATGGGAAATCTTTAGAGACTTAAAGGTAATGTGTTATTGTGAGGAACATATTAAAATAATTAATTATGTTTAAAAAAAAAAAAATTAACTAGATAATTTATCAGTTCTATTTTAAATTTAGGTTTCGAAATATTGATGAATATTAATTAATTTATTATCTAGTTAACACACCTGAAATTCTTGGGTTCTTTTGGTATACAGTTATTCTGGTCAAAGGTTGTTGGATGCAGTTTTTCTGCCTTGTATTATGTTCATGTATATCTGAGCGTTTTTACCAATAATTATTATTTTTAACGTATAATATAACGATTGAGTAATAATTAATTGGATGTGATAGAAAAATAATTTTTGACTAGATAATTCATCAGTTCTATTTTAAATTTAGGTTTCGAAATATTGATGAATATTAATTAATTTATTAACTAGTTAACACACCTGAAATTCTTGGGTTCTTTTGGCGTACAGTTAATCTGGTCAAAGGTTGTTGGATGCAGTTTTTCTGCCTTCTATTATGTTCATGTATATCTGAGCGTTTTTACCAATAATTATTATTTTTAACGTATAATATAACGATTGAGTAATAATTAATTGAATGTGATAGAAAAATAATTTTTGACTAGATAATTCATCAGTTCTATTTTATATTTAGGTTTCGAAATATTGATGAATATTAATTAATTTATTATCTAGTTAACACACCTGAAATTCTTGGGTTCTTTTGGTATACAGTTATTCTGGTCAAAGGTTGTTGGATGCAGTTTTTCTGCCTTGTATTATGTTCATGTATATCTGAGCGTTTTTACCAATAATTATTATTTTTAACGTATAATATAACGATTGAGTAATAATTAATTGGATGTGATAGAAAAATAATTTTTAACCAGATAATTCATCAGTTCTATTTTAAATTTAGGTTTCGAAATATTGATGAATATTAATTAATTTATTATCTAGTTAACACACCTGAAATTCTTGGGTTCTTTTGGTAGATTCAATGTTATACCTTCAGCCATTTACGAGTTATTGAGTAGAGCGGTCCGTCGAAATATTCGACGCTATATGCTTTGTTTCGTGCACTGTGCCTATAAACCCGGCGATTAGCACACGCACCGGAGCGCCCTTTACAATTTACGGGCGGCCGTTGAAAGAACAAAGTTTGCCAGATATCTGGACTTTGTCAGCTTTGTGTGCCAGCTCCGCTTTCTTTTATTGATGCCGACTCATTCATTCTCATAGATTTGTAGCTATAATAGCCTATCCACTTCCAAGATAGGTCGAGCGTAGACAAATGCATGCGTTTTCACGTGAATAGAAGACTCCCATCGCGTGTTGAAATGCTGACCAGCTTGTTTGACAAATGTAATGATAAGGAAATATCCTAAAATCGGTTCATAAGGCACGTTGTTGGTTTTTATCTACATCGCGGAATCGAGATCGCGCAACTAGATAGACTGCGACGTGCGTGAGCGTAGCCAATCCTTTCGGCACAATATTAGATGTTGAGCAAGGGAGATAAAATTGATTTGGACCGTTTGGGAAATGAACGCGGCTTACCATTAATATAGCACATAGTCCCTGCTGAAAATTCTAAATAATTATTTAAATTATTGAAACACAACCTAAAAATTCGGCGTAACATTACTTCCGAATTGTTATGGCACGGATTCTCAGGACACCTTACATTTCACAGTTGGTCGTATATGTGCTGCTAGCGCTTGGCAGCAATGCGAACCGATCGAATCTTCGGTCCCTGAACCTTATTATAGAGATTAGATCAATTAGTTCCTTACTATGAAGCTCACAGTCTCCTAGAGGATGTTTTGTTGGGAGAAACAAAATTTCTGAAATATTGCATCTTTGACGGACTGTCTCGATTTGCTAGCAGATTGTATGCTCCGCCATGTAAATCATTGGCAATGCTCATTGTGTTGGATTGATATCAAAGGCAGTGACCTTTTATTAGGTCAGTTATATGCGAGAACACTTGTTTGCTGAGTAAGAATTTTTGGATTTTCTTTCTTTGTTGCGAAACTGTTTTTATTTCTATTTTCTGATTTCCGTTTTGAATTCACTTCTACATATACCATAAAACAGATCAGGCTTTATAGGCTCAGTAAAGGGAGACATTTCCTTGTATCTGAAAGCCTGGCATTCTCAGAATGATAATATCCTTTTTGCTCACATTTTGTGCCTGTAGATATTCGAGACAAATTTCGACTCCTCTATAAAGGCATTTAATGCTGCTAAACTATATGACTGTTTGTAGTGTGTATTTTTTGAATTCACTTGTACTTATACCATAAAACAGATCATCAGGCTTTATAGGTTCAATAAAGGGAGACATTGGGGCTTCATTTCCTTGTATCTGAAAGCCTGGCATTCTCAGAATGATAATATCCTATTTGCTCACATTTTGTGCCTGTAGACATTCCGAGACAAATTTCGACTCCTCTATAAGGCATTTAATGCTGCTAAACTATATAACTCTTTAGTGGTGTGTATTTCGTCCTATTGGTTCTAAAAGCCACGAACAGTGGTTGTTTCGGAAAGATGGCGTAACGAACTTCAACTTGCTAAACCATTTTGAGAACTTTTTATCACTCGCTCTATACGAATTCCAATTGGTCCCAAGTATTGTCGACATTACCTATCTAAGACTATTTTCAATGGTAATATCTAAAGACCTCACCTGGCTACGGAAGCCGGGAAAATAATTATAAAATAACACGTTATTTTTTCGCGAATAATATACTGTATTCAAATGTTATTTTTCAGATTGAAATAACAAACAACAGAACCTATGTTACAAAATATGAATACAAATAGGTATCCATTCCATATCTGGGTCAAGAATAATAGTATAAAAACGAATCAATAAGAAATTACACCCGTTCTTATTGAATGAACCATTCGAAACTAAATGTTAATTCAAATTCATATAGAAATATAATCAGAATTATACAACGTGAATCATATTCCAGTATATGAAATTAAAAATGGATTGCGGCATCTTCGACTGGGTTTCAGGTTCAGGTATTTACAGTTATACTGTCTGACTCAAGTTAGGTGTTTCAATTATTTGAAAATATTCCAAAATGATGTATTAGGAATATTGGTAACATTTAATTTTCCAACTCACCCCTCCAGGATGCATTCCGCAATTAACCGAATAGAAACTTTGTAATCAACGTATAACTAGCTATTAACACTAAAATTTCTATTGTTTATCGTATACTATGGAATAGAAAACTATTGACATGATGATATTCTCATCAACTTTCACCGCAGGTTCTTCAGAGATTATTTATTTGTTGGATGATTTGCATTTGCTTCTCGTCTTTCGATTGTACTCTCTTGTGACTGAGGTTTTTCAGATTGGCCGAGATATTGCAAGGTTAATATAGCGTTCTGAATAATAAGAGAAATTGGAGTAAATTTATATATCCACAAACAGTGTTTACAACACATTTTTTGCCACAATATTTGAATTGGAAAATTATGTGTGATGTGCACGATCGTCTTTTAGACACAGCCTGTTAGCCTGTTCGAATCAATGTACTTCCAAGATTAGTAGATCAAGAATAAAGAAGTATAATGAATGCAATGGCAGATTTGGCAACATAAGATAAGATAA
This sequence comes from Endomychus coccineus, assembly GCA_958510875.1. Classification (NCBI taxonomy): domain Eukaryota; kingdom Metazoa; phylum Arthropoda; class Insecta; order Coleoptera; family Endomychidae; genus Endomychus; species Endomychus coccineus. Next base: position 172,819,822 of record OY294068.1, read on the forward strand.
GTTTATTTTTCCAAGAGATTTTACGACTGAAACATGTAGTGTTTGTTTTGTTAGTGTTGTAAACTATGGGAAATCTTTAGAGACTTAAAGGTAATGTGTTATTGTGAGGAACATATTAAAATAATTAATTATGTTTAAAAAAAAAAAAATTAACTAGATAATTTATCAGTTCTATTTTAAATTTAGGTTTCGAAATATTGATGAATATTAATTAATTTATTATCTAGTTAACACACCTGAAATTCTTGGGTTCTTTTGGTATACAGTTATTCTGGTCAAAGGTTGTTGGATGCAGTTTTTCTGCCTTGTATTATGTTCATGTATATCTGAGCGTTTTTACCAATAATTATTATTTTTAACGTATAATATAACGATTGAGTAATAATTAATTGGATGTGATAGAAAAATAATTTTTGACTAGATAATTCATCAGTTCTATTTTAAATTTAGGTTTCGAAATATTGATGAATATTAATTAATTTATTATCTAGTTAACACACCTGAAATTCTTGGGTTCTTTTGGCGTACAGTTAATCTGGTCAAAGGTTGTTGGATGCAGTTTTTCTGCCTTCTATTATGTTCATGTATATCTGAGCGTTTTTACCAATAATTATTATTTTTAACGTATAATATAACGATTGAGTAATAATTAATTGAATGTGATAGAAAAATAATTTTTGACTAGATAATTCATCAGTTCTATTTTATATTTAGGTTTCGAAATATTGATGAATATTAATTAATTTATTATCTAGTTAACACACCTGAAATTCTTGGGTTCTTTTGGTATACAGTTATTCTGGTCAAAGGTTGTTGGATGCAGTTTTTCTGCCTTGTATTATGTTCATGTATATCTGAGCGTTTTTACCAATAATTATTATTTTTAACGTATAATATAACGATTGAGTAATAATTAATTGGATGTGATAGAAAAATAATTTTTAACCAGATAATTCATCAGTTCTATTTTAAATTTAGGTTTCGAAATATTGATGAATATTAATTAATTTATTATCTAGTTAACACACCTGAAATTCTTGGGTTCTTTTGGTAGATTCAATGTTATACCTTCAGCCATTTACGAGTTATTGAGTAGAGCGGTCCGTCGAAATATTCGACGCTATATGCTTTGTTTCGTGCACTGTGCCTATAAACCCGGCGATTAGCACACGCACCGGAGCGCCCTTTACAATTTACGGGCGGCCGTTGAAAGAACAAAGTTTGCCAGATATCTGGACTTTGTCAGCTTTGTGTGCCAGCTCCGCTTTCTTTTATTGATGCCGACTCATTCATTCTCATAGATTTGTAGCTATAATAGCCTATCCACTTCCAAGATAGGTCGAGCGTAGACAAATGCATGCGTTTTCACGTGAATAGAAGACTCCCATCGCGTGTTGAAATGCTGACCAGCTTGTTTGACAAATGTAATGATAAGGAAATATCCTAAAATCGGTTCATAAGGCACGTTGTTGGTTTTTATCTACATCGCGGAATCGAGATCGCGCAACTAGATAGACTGCGACGTGCGTGAGCGTAGCCAATCCTTTCGGCACAATATTAGATGTTGAGCAAGGGAGATAAAATTGATTTGGACCGTTTGGGAAATGAACGCGGCTTACCATTAATATAGCACATAGTCCCTGCTGAAAATTCTAAATAATTATTTAAATTATTGAAACACAACCTAAAAATTCGGCGTAACATTACTTCCGAATTGTTATGGCACGGATTCTCAGGACACCTTACATTTCACAGTTGGTCGTATATGTGCTGCTAGCGCTTGGCAGCAATGCGAACCGATCGAATCTTCGGTCCCTGAACCTTATTATAGAGATTAGATCAATTAGTTCCTTACTATGAAGCTCACAGTCTCCTAGAGGATGTTTTGTTGGGAGAAACAAAATTTCTGAAATATTGCATCTTTGACGGACTGTCTCGATTTGCTAGCAGATTGTATGCTCCGCCATGTAAATCATTGGCAATGCTCATTGTGTTGGATTGATATCAAAGGCAGTGACCTTTTATTAGGTCAGTTATATGCGAGAACACTTGTTTGCTGAGTAAGAATTTTTGGATTTTCTTTCTTTGTTGCGAAACTGTTTTTATTTCTATTTTCTGATTTCCGTTTTGAATTCACTTCTACATATACCATAAAACAGATCAGGCTTTATAGGCTCAGTAAAGGGAGACATTTCCTTGTATCTGAAAGCCTGGCATTCTCAGAATGATAATATCCTTTTTGCTCACATTTTGTGCCTGTAGATATTCGAGACAAATTTCGACTCCTCTATAAAGGCATTTAATGCTGCTAAACTATATGACTGTTTGTAGTGTGTATTTTTTGAATTCACTTGTACTTATACCATAAAACAGATCATCAGGCTTTATAGGTTCAATAAAGGGAGACATTGGGGCTTCATTTCCTTGTATCTGAAAGCCTGGCATTCTCAGAATGATAATATCCTATTTGCTCACATTTTGTGCCTGTAGACATTCCGAGACAAATTTCGACTCCTCTATAAGGCATTTAATGCTGCTAAACTATATAACTCTTTAGTGGTGTGTATTTCGTCCTATTGGTTCTAAAAGCCACGAACAGTGGTTGTTTCGGAAAGATGGCGTAACGAACTTCAACTTGCTAAACCATTTTGAGAACTTTTTATCACTCGCTCTATACGAATTCCAATTGGTCCCAAGTATTGTCGACATTACCTATCTAAGACTATTTTCAATGGTAATATCTAAAGACCTCACCTGGCTACGGAAGCCGGGAAAATAATTATAAAATAACACGTTATTTTTTCGCGAATAATATACTGTATTCAAATGTTATTTTTCAGATTGAAATAACAAACAACAGAACCTATGTTACAAAATATGAATACAAATAGGTATCCATTCCATATCTGGGTCAAGAATAATAGTATAAAAACGAATCAATAAGAAATTACACCCGTTCTTATTGAATGAACCATTCGAAACTAAATGTTAATTCAAATTCATATAGAAATATAATCAGAATTATACAACGTGAATCATATTCCAGTATATGAAATTAAAAATGGATTGCGGCATCTTCGACTGGGTTTCAGGTTCAGGTATTTACAGTTATACTGTCTGACTCAAGTTAGGTGTTTCAATTATTTGAAAATATTCCAAAATGATGTATTAGGAATATTGGTAACATTTAATTTTCCAACTCACCCCTCCAGGATGCATTCCGCAATTAACCGAATAGAAACTTTGTAATCAACGTATAACTAGCTATTAACACTAAAATTTCTATTGTTTATCGTATACTATGGAATAGAAAACTATTGACATGATGATATTCTCATCAACTTTCACCGCAGGTTCTTCAGAGATTATTTATTTGTTGGATGATTTGCATTTGCTTCTCGTCTTTCGATTGTACTCTCTTGTGACTGAGGTTTTTCAGATTGGCCGAGATATTGCAAGGTTAATATAGCGTTCTGAATAATAAGAGAAATTGGAGTAAATTTATATATCCACAAACAGTGTTTACAACACATTTTTTGCCACAATATTTGAATTGGAAAATTATGTGTGATGTGCACGATCGTCTTTTAGACACAGCCTGTTAGCCTGTTCGAATCAATGTACTTCCAAGATTAGTAGATCAAGAATAAAGAAGTATAATGAATGCAATGGCAGATTTGGCAACATAAGATAAGATAAGTTTATTTTTCCAAGAGATTTTACGACTGAAACATGTAGTGTTTGTTTTGTTAGTGTTGTAAACTATGGGAAATCTTTAGAGACTTAAAGGTAATGTGTTATTGTGAGGAACATATTAAAATAATTAATTATGTTTAAAAAAAAAAAAATTAACTAGATAATTTATCAGTTCTATTTTAAATTTAGGTTTCGAAATATTGATGAATATTAATTAATTTATTATCTAGTTAACACACCTGAAATTCTTGGGTTCTTTTGGTATACAGTTATTCTGGTCAAAGGTTGTTGGATGCAGTTTTTCTGCCTTGTATTATGTTCATGTATATCTGAGCGTTTTTACCAATAATTATTATTTTTAACGTATAATATAACGATTGAGTAATAATTAATTGGATGTGATAGAAAAATAATTTTTGACCAGATAATTCATCAGTTCTATTTTAAATTTAGGTTTCGAAATATTGATGAATATTAATTAATTTATTATCTAGTTAACACACCTGAAATTCTTGGATTCTTTTGGCGTACAGTTAATCTGGTCAAAGGTTGTTGGATGCAGTTTTTCTGCCTTGTGTGTTCATGTTTATCTGAGCGTTTTCATGAATAATTATAATTTTTAACGTATAATACAACGATATGTGTAGCGATTCTAATGTCATAATGCCAACATATTTAAATAAATCTTTACTTTACTTTGATATAAGCCTTACAGCTTTTTTTGTATTGCAAAGACACCATTTGCATCGTGAGCAGATCCCCAGTAGATTGTCAACTGAAAGAGCCCGTAATATGTTCATTTAAGGACATGTTTACCTCCCTATAAAGGAAAAGTGCTGTTTTCTACGCTAATTCAGGGGTCATAAACGTCATTTTCTAAGGGGGTAGTAGGAAATATTAATTACGCTGTGGTATTATCAAATGATTCTGATAGTTTACCTGACTACAAAATATAATAATAGTTGTAAAACACACTCAAATAAACTTTCAACGTCATGACATAGAGTATATTGTTGAAGCTTCAATTTGTTAAATTAGTTATCAAGAAAGCATATTCAAGGTGAGTCAGAAGTAGATGTAAACAATTTTACACAATTACCACTGACTGACTGACTCATCAAGAAATCTCCGAAACTATAAGGCAGACCGACTTGAAACATGGCAGATATGTTCCTTATACGACATAGGCACCCTCTAAGAATGGATTTATTGAAAATCAATCCCGAACGAGGTAAAAGGGATTCCATATATTTTGACGTTTTTGACAACTAATAAAGATGTCCCAAAATTAAAGCAACATTTGAATTTGCCGCTATTTGTGCAGAAAATTGTTGGCAACCCTGAAAGAAAAACAATTTGACAGCTGAGAGTTTAGGGTCAGTAAAAATGGAGCGTTACACGATACAACGTGTTTTCATTATTGAACAATATCTCAAAAATAATGAAAGTTTGGCGGCCACAGTTCGAAAATTTCATACAATATATGGTTGGAATAGTGTTTTAACTCGGTCAACTGTAAAGAGATTAATTGAAAAATTCAGGGGGACTGGATCAGTTGAAGACGCTAAACACTGGTCGTCCAAAAACAAGCCGTTCAAATGTCAATATCGAAGCAGTGCGTGAGTGTTGGTGAAAATACCGGCGTGTGGACAAGAATTGCTAATTTCAAGCTCTCTACAGAGTATACTCACAAAAGATCTGTGTCTTCATACTTACAAAATTCAATTAAGACAACAACTGAAGCCTAATGATTATGCACAGCGAAGAGAGTTGGTTGAATAGATTATTGAACATCAACAAGTGGATGCTGATTTTTCGAGCAAAGTCATCCTAAGCGAAGAAGCACATTTTCACCTTGATGACTTTGTTAATCGCCAAAATTGCCGTGTTTGTCGATAAACAAATGCATCCACAACGTGTCACTGTTTGTTGCGGATTTTAGGCTGGAGGCATCATTGGACCATACTTTTTTTGAAAATGCGACTGGTAAAGCAGTGACTGTTACTGGTGCTCGATATCGCGACATGATAACATAGTTCTTTCTGCCGAAATTGGATGATATTGATGTGGCCAATATGTGGTTTCAACAAGACGGTGCCACATGCCATACAGCCCGTGAAACAATTCAATTACTGCATGAGACATTTCCAGGTACTCTCTCGTTTCGGTGATCAGAATTGGTCCCCTAGATCATGTGATTTAACACCATTAGATTTCTTTTCATAGGGTTATTTGAAGTCAAAGGTCTATGTCACAAACCCCATAAGCACCTGTGCATTACAGGAGGAAATTAGACGCTGCATCAACGAAATTCAGCCACATTTATGCAGAATGGTCATGGAAAATTCCGACAAAAGAGTGCGTATGTGCCAGCAAAGCCGTTTAGTGTTATTCCATAAATAACCCTATCCAATGTACTTTATGATCCAATACAAAAATAACAATCTAAAGACTAAAAAAACCTGTGATTTCTATTTAATTCAAATCTGGCGTTAATTTTGGGACACCTATAATCACGTACAATTAACATGACATATAGTTCCGTAATAGATACACACACAGTTTAGACTGTCTATGCTATGACAGACAGCCCATAACCCATCAACAAGACAGCTAACGTTTACATGACAGACAGCTGATACATTGACATGTCCGTGGCAGACCATTCCATATCACATATATCCAAATCAACTTTCACGTGACAGATTATCATTTTACGTCTTTCCACGCGTTCATTTGTTTCTACTCATTAGAAATATTTTTATTAAGTGTTGAAACTCGGGGAACTACATCGAAGCGGCGCAGCCGACGCTTTCTTCTACGGGTATTAGTTGTTTCTGCGGGCTTGGCGAAGAATTTTGCAAACAAAATGAGGTGAGGTGAGGGTGAGGGATGTTAGTGATCTACGGATTGTTAATATTGTTCATGCGTTAGAAAATGAAGCATTGGCGTTTTCGATGTACATTTTTATGCTCCAGAATATATCTTTATTCATTCTTATCTAAACGAATTACACTGCTATCTAGTAAGCAATTAAGTTTATCGATTCTACAGTTATGTCAAACCTATTCATTATGATGTTTATTATTATCATATATTCATGTATTAATAATAATGCAGGAACTGGAGGATTTTAACGGTTAACGGTGCAAGCAACGATATGCAGTAAACGTTCATGAATTTGCCTGCAGTAGGAATTGAAAATTTCTTCTTGTGAACATTTAGTATGAAATCACATATGGGATAGTCAGGCGTCAAAACATATTTTAAAATGGAACGGATATAAGCAAAATTCATTTAACATAATTGCTAAAGCATGGTGAATGATTGATGTCATCAACATCTACACAAAGTTAAAATTTATAATTTAGTTTGCTTTCTTGAGAAAACACCTAACCCATAATAATGCATTATCTATTTGTTTACTCTTAAATTGGAGGTTAAGTTGAAATATGGAATAATAAATTATGAACACATGCAAAGCGGAATGATGACTAACTAACCTCAAAGTAAATACTAGATTCTCTCTGTTTAAATCACAAATATCAGACAATATATAGGCTGGTCACAAGTATTTGTTTGACGTAAAAACTAATCTGACAGTGTGAGTGTGAAGTATTTCCCACCAGCAGCGCCACTATTCGTCACGTTTCACGAGTAAGAACGATATTTACCGATAATTGAAGTCTCCTTTTAGAAGACAATAATTGAATAATTGTCATAGACGCTATTCGAATTCGAGGAACAATTTTGTTCAACTTCTAGAAAAATGTTAGGCATTGTCAAATTACGTGTTTATAATTCATTAGATAATGATTCTATTATCATGTTCCAAGAAGTGTAAAATCAACGCAATCAGTCTTCGAGATTTCATTGTACAATTCTATGATTATCATATTTCAACTGTTATCAGCTGCTGGAAGTGTAAGACTTTGTGTGTTTGAAAATATATAGGTATCGGATGGTTTAAAATTTGGTCCCATATCTTGCCATGTTTGTAGTATTCAGTAACTTTGTTTGTAGCTATTTACGAAAAAATCTGATATTCGGCACTCATCATATTCCTTCTTTTGGTGTATGATTAAAGACACCTCAGAAAATAATTGCTTCTCGGTACTTTCTTTATCTATTAGATGGCAAATTAAAATTGGTTAAGCGTATCGAATCGTAAATTTGCGAGCATATAAAAAGAAGTAGCTATTGAATAGTGCAAAAATAATATTCATATTTTTTACCATTTTATCTTGGTGTGAGGTTCAATTAGAAATACGTTCGATTTTCGAATAAACAATTATGAATCAATATAGTATACAGTCGTAGACTCTTTTGTATCTACAATTTGTCATAATCGGTTTTCGCTGCGCTCTCTAGTGGATTAGGACCTAACCGAAAATCTACTCGAGGAATTAGGAATCGCTGACCGAGTAGTTTATTGAAAACAAGTGAAAGAAGAAGATGGAAGGTTAGAATTTTATTCTCCCCTTTATTTGGGGGAGCGGGCTGTTTCAGGCTTTCAAGCATCCTTCAGCCAGACTGGAAGGATCCATAGGATAGGTGACGGTACTCGCTGTGCTCTCTGGTGGATAAGGACCTAACCAAAAATCTATTCGAGATATTAGGAATCGTTGACCGAGATGTTTATTGAAAACAATCGTGAAAGAAAGATTAGAATTTTCCTCCCCTTTGTTTGAGAGAGCGGGCTATTTCAGGCTTCCAAGCATCCTTCAGCCAGACTGGAAGAATGCATAGGATAGGGGGTGAAGAAGTAGGTACTGAGGGGAGCCCGCAGACCCGTAGCCAGAAATTTGGTTTGGGAGGGGGGGGGGGCCAAAACGAAGTAATAATTTTTTGGGGGACAGGGGGGGCGGAAATGGTTGATGGGTGTCTCGCAAGGATATTTGTTATTAAAGTTGGACTCATTAGTGAAAAACTGCTTTATTGTTATTAATATCATCACTGTATTTTAATCGTCAGTCATGCACATACACATCAATTGTCAAACAAAAGCGTCAATTTCAGTAGACAAAATTTAAAATTTTAACTTTCGCGATTTCTTAGCTGCCATAATCTCAAGAACCTCATTCGGATCGATACCTAAGTTTCCATGAATTGACAGTACGGCGAGTGCACTAAGTCTTTCGTTGCTCGTTGAGTTACGTAAGTAAGTCTTGATTCTTTTCATTGTCGAAAATGACCTTTCCACACTTGCCGTTGTGACCGGAAGAGTTGCCAAAACTGTGAATAGATATTTGATTGTTGGAAATCTGCTCTTGTCACAAAAATCCAATACTTGTAAAGCCTCGGCATCTTTCTCGAGTCCCGATAATTTCTCACACCACAACTTATACTCAGCTTTTAAAGCGGATTCTGAGACTCGATCATCGAAGTATGGCGAAAGATGATGCAAGTCATCTACTTTTTCAATTACAGCAAATCCAGGGAGAAGTATCTGTAAGCTTGATAAGATTCCCGCGTTCTCATTAAGAAATTCGTCAGACAAATTCTGAATCAGCGTATCGAGGCAAGGAATAAAAACAGCAGACCGAAAGTACAATTCAACAGAGTCTGTTTGATAATTGGAACGAGTTGTTTGCTTCGACGTGAGTCTCGGAACTTTCAGCTCCATATCGAATGTATCGTTTACAAGCTTTTCAGCTGCTATAAAAATTTTGCTGAACGATACTTCTGCAGTTTTTCGTTCTTCTTGAAGCATATTCACGATTTCGTGAACATGCTCTACTGCTGATGCCAAATCACGTGACTTTTCTTGCAGTTGAACTGACAAAGGAAGCGTGAAGCTGAAAAGTCTGTTACAAACCAAGAGACTGACGAGAAACTCACTTTTTGAACTGCTGCAAGTAAGCAGGCCGCAGTTTTCGAAATAGCCCAAGATTTTTCTGAAATTTCTTCTAATCCCATGTGGATGATTTGAAACAGTTCTACAAAAGATAGTATGCTGTCATGTTGTTCGATGAATCTTGTTTCGCAAAGACGAATAAGCCTCTTCTTTTTACTCTCCGGAACATGTTCTTGGATGAGATCTTGAAGAATTTTCGTAGCATAAGCGTGGTTTCTGAATAAGTTCACGAAATCGTTCACAATCCCAAGGCAATTTCGAACAGGTGGAACTGACATGGCATTTAACAATGCGAAATTCAAACGATGGCTATAACAATGAACGTACATCATCAATGGGTACAGATTCTTCATTCTCGCCTGTATGCCATTGACATGACCAGACTTGTTGCGTGCTCCATCGTAACCTTGACCAATGCATTGTTTCATTTCGAGGCTCAACTCTTTACAACGTTTCAGGAGAGCTTCTGTTATTTTTTCAGAAGTCTGGTTGTAAATCGGTACAAATCCTACAAAATTTACACGAATAATCAGTTTTTGCGCAAGTCATCGTCGAAGTCCAGGTATCTGAGCCATACTGACATTTGTTCAGTTCCTGATATATCCATGGTTTCATCCCCGAGCAAGGTGAAGCATGGTGCATTATCAACTTTCTGAATAATTTTCCTAATGATAATGTCAGAACATATCTGAATAATTTCATTCTGAATATCTGGACTCATGTATTCGGCATTTTTCGGATGATTGAGAACGTGTTTTTCCAAACTTACATCCCCGGAATCGATTCGAAATCGCAAAAGAGCTCGGAATTTTCCATCATTCCGTTGTGATCTGATCAATGACAAAGGTCCACTATCGTTATCGCCTCTCAAGGGCAATTCTTGCTCAGCACAAAAAATAATGGTTCTTATTATTGGTATGATAGCTGCACTAGTTTCTTTTTTTTTCCTTGGCTTGCTGCTTATCCATTAGAGACATAATATCTGATCGTTTTCCTGAAGATACCTCAAGAAAAGTTTGGGCAAACTCGGCACAAGTCTTGTGATATTCTTTGTTTGCATGCTTTCTAAAATCTTCCCTCGCGTTTTTCCAATTGCTATAGCAGCTATAGCAGGGAAATTTTAAACACCAGTAAACTGTGTGAAAACGAACACTTGTCTAGTAAAAGCGTATTTTATGTTTCACAAGCAATTTTTGATGATCGGATTCGAGATAATCGATCCACATCAAAAAGTAATCTTCTGTTCAAATGTTCTAACAGAGATATTATATATGTCTCACAGGCGTGAAGTTGTCATAAAAAATATGGCTTGTTATCGATAGACATATTTTTAAAACATGATTCACATCTTTAGGAAAATTTTAGGGTTCACGGAATTTCGGGGGGGCCCGGGTCCGTCGGGCCCTACGGCTGGCTACGGGCCTGGGAGCCCGTATCACTCTCGAATAATTGATGAACGCATCGGAATTGTTATCGATTCACTAGTTTTGAAGTAATTTAATACTTCCCTTATTTTTATTACAATATAAAAGCATTTTATGATACAAGAATTAATTTCTTTTTGATATATCAATGAAAAAACTTTGGAGCTTTCTTCGAAATTATGCGGAAATATAGATATATGGCCCTAGCAATGAAAATTACAGTCGCTTGAACAGTTTTCGACTATTCCACTCAGAAATGTACTTATGATGCTAGCTAGCTGGCGGAAGGACCTAAATTTTGTTGAGGAATTGAAGGATAAAGATGCTAGTCACTTTAATCTTAGAGTTTTGAAGGCTACTAAGTTTTATTCACGCTCAATTAACAATTGTAACAGCACACAATGGCATCTTAGTTGTTCTATGGATCATATTTGCCAAATCTACAAATTATTATACTGTGTACTATGTAATTGAAACCCCGACTTCCCACATCAACCAGATTATACCACATGAATCTAGAATGGTATTCGTATTTGTGAAAGCTGGACCATGTGAATGTAAACACTTATCGAAAAATCCATAAATATCCTAAACTTCTGAAAATATCCTAAAATTGCGATAAAACGGATAATTCGTCATAAATAATCTTAAAATTACATATTTTTGACCAAAATTACATTAAAAAATCATTCGGAGAGGAGAACTCGAAATATTTTGGGAGGAAAACAAAATCCCTTGATTTTGTGATATTACAGTGGTAGCGGTAGACTTTGCGAAAAAAAACAGTAGTACTGACAATGATGCTCCTGGTTTGGGCACACTTGTTTTCTCAGAGAACTCAATTAATTCAAATTTCCCGCCGTAGAAATTGTGATGCGACTATCGTGGCTCTCATTTTTAAGTACACTGACAAAGAACATTAAACAATAATTGTAGAGGATGGCCAGTCCCCTTTACTGCAATGTAATCAACTGACGTCAACACGTGTTCATATTCGTATTCCTTGATGAAGTTGAACTTGCAGCGTGCTGACTTTAGTCATGTGGGAGCCATTGCGCTGACGTCACTGACAATATGATAAAATCAATCGATCTGGCCATCCTCTATAATTATTGATTAAAATCAGTGCACTCTAACTCTGTGTTTAAAATTTATTTGTCTCTCTGTCGCGGAAATTCATGATATGCACACAGAACAGGCATAAAAAGTTACTATTCTGGGATAATATGCTATGCTACATTTATCAGTTGCAAAATATACTTGCAAACCAAATTCAAATCCAAATCATGTGCAGTAATTACAGCATTGTTTCGAAACCAAAGAGGAATGTTCATCAAATTAATTTGCAGATAAAATGAAAATGCAATGGGAACTTTATCAAATTGGAAATATTGGAGGCCTTTGTAGATAAAATAAACATACAAAGGCAACTTTGAAAATATTGGAGAAGCCTAGGTCACAGCCGACTCAAACACATATGGGTTTTAAATGAGACTAGATTGAATGAGTACAGGAAAAAGTATCCAATATGAAAGATGGATTTAGATTGAAACTACTCTGTCCTTTGGCACAACGTGGATTCAGCTTGAATGAATCGATTTTGAAGGAAAGAAATTAATTACATTAATAAAGTATAATTGCCCTAAGGATAATAAAGGATAGTATTAAATCACCTGATGATATAGCAAATTTTCCAATATGTACTAAATTATTGAGGGTGGTCGAAAACTAAAAAGATACTCAGATTTTTTGTGTGGTTAAAAACTGAATAAAAAAACAGAATGAAAGAAAGAGGAAACATAAGAAAGAATTGTAACAATCGCGAGGGGAACAAAAATTTGTCAGTTGCCATGCAAATTGAAAGTTTGAAAGAAGACTTAGTTTTCCGCGTTTTCTGTATTTAGTCGTAATTTGTACAGCAGTGTTGCGTAATATGCCCCATTCATGGAGTTCTGCGTTCTTCAATCGACTTCGTTTTGGACAAAAGATCATAGTACAGAACTATGGTTTCATCTCCTGTGACAATTGTACTCAATACGTCCACAGGGTTATCCCCATAGAGCTCCAAAAAGAACCGAGCACATTCAACACAGTTAAGCGTTCTTTGGGAACCAACCTTGCACTAACTTGCCCAAGCCTTCTTGGATGATTCAGCGAACAATTATATCTGAAAGCCACAACATTAAATTTGTGTAATTTCTTTCACCTTCAAGCGTCGATTCAACAAGGACACTTTCACCCCGCCCGTCCTCCACTAGCGTCATCTTCCAATGATTCGTGTCCCCCTCGAAAACTTTGAAACAATCTTTTACCACCGAATAAGACGGTGAATTTTCCCCATCATGTTGCCCTTCTTGTATGCTTTGATGAGAAAGACTTCATGTAGTAAATTTGATAAAAACTCGATACTCAATTTTCGTAAAGTCTGATATCGGGATGAACGACAGTTGGAAGAAAACTAATTGACGTTTGTTTTTTTCGAGGCATAAAGACATTTTGAGCCGCTGCGATACCTGGATCTGGCAGGTAGGTAATTTTTGGTGCTCCCCTCATATTCTGATACGAAAAGACAATACAAAACAAATATAGATCCAGTGAGGTTATCTTCCATTGTCTACCCCTTTTTGTTTAGCCATGCGATCTATATATTGAAAATTGTTACGGTAAGTACTAGTATGGGGTTTGCTTTTTTGTTTTCTATATTTATACACTTCAAAAAGTTAACACTATACGAAAGATAAAAATGCAGCCATTAAATATACCTACTCGAAAAGCCGTGATAATGAAAAACCTCAAAAATGTATTGTGGTAATTAAGTAAGTATGTTAAGCAATCAGAACGATTACGAACCCCGAAGATAACAGTTTTGATTGTCGAAAGTTAAAACCGCTGCTCATCGTGTTCATTGTTGATGAGTGGAACTCGATATGTTATTTAAGCATGTTGTGATACAATTACTCTTTTCTTTTCTTAGTGTGAATATATTGCATGATCATTAAAGCAAGAGAAATATGGATTACGTTTCGTTTTATATGTTCTTCTAGAAGTTAATACCAGCATTACTATTTCGTACAGTTCGGGAATATCTCAATTATAACCTCAAATGACAATTGGAATGTTGGCGTTTTATGGAATTGTAAAATAGCGATTTCTTTCTAATGATTAGTCGTTGTTCTAGAGCTAATGTTTATTCCGACGTGTATTCAATTTCTGCATTATCGTTCTTACTGTGGTTACGGTATAACACTAAACATGAGAAACAATCACCCCTATCCACGAAAAATATTGTTAAATTACTGAAAACCTTTCAGCTACCAAATAGCCATTATCAGAGTAAACTTAGTAAATTTCACGAACCTTATCCACTGAAAATACTGCTAAAGTACTGAGGACCTTTCAGCTAGGAAGTAGCCATCATCAGAGTAAACTTTACTAAGTTTACTCTGATGATGGCTACTTCGTAGCTGAAAGGTCCTCAGTACTTTAACTTTTTTTTTTAGTGGATAGGGGTGATCGCATTTTTATGGAATTAACTATGAAGCTGAAGACTATGAATAACGTTTCGTTTTATATGTTCCTCTGGAAGTTGATACCAGCATTACCATTTCGTACAGTTCGGGAATATCTCAATCATAACCTCAAAAGACAATTGCAATGACTAGCAATTTTATCGGCTTTTTAAATATTCTAAAATCTTCTAAATTAAAAAATATGTTGACGATTGACGGAATTGTAAAATAGCGATTTCTTTCTAATGATTTGTCGATGTTCTAGAGCTAATGGGTATTCCGACGTGTACCTATTCGATTTCTGCATTATCGTTCTTACTACATTATTAACCTCAACTGTTGAGCTGAAGTTAAGAATTCTACTTCATTTATACCTTCTGGAATTTTTCTACCAGGTTTTTTCATTCCGTCAAGTTTTGTGGGGAAATTATTTATATTCAGTTTATTTATCTAGTTTGATATAATCAGCAAATCTTGGTACAAAAGCATGACGTAAGCATTTTGCTTTACTATATAAAAAGAGTTCACACTGTGGATACGGTATAACACATTACATGAGAAACAATCACTCCTATCCACTAAAAATACTGTTAAAGTACCAAGGACCTTTCAGATAGCATGTAGCCATCATAGCTACTTGGTAGCTGAAAGGTACTCAGTACTTTAGCAGTATTTTTAGTGGATAAGGGTGATTGTTTCTTACTTACAGCATTTTTATGAAATTAACTATGAAGCTGAGACTATTTCAAACGTCACTGACTACTGGGAATAGTAAAGCTAATTTTTCTCGTTTCTAAGACTCCAATTTAGTCCAGCAAGTAATAGCAACAAAAACCGAGGGGCAAACCGCAGTGGAAGTTTAGTGTACAAGAACATGGAAGTTTGCGGAAGTTTTTGGAAGTTAGTGGAAGTTGGAGGAAGTTAGTGGAAGTTAGAGGAAGTTAGTTGAAGTTAGTGGAAGTTAGTGGAAGTTAGTAGAAGTGCATGAAAGCTTCTATTTATGTACGCATGCGTCGTAGTCGTATAATGCCAAACATTTACGACAACGGCAGAAGAATTTGTCGAATATTGATCACGAAAAGGATGTTTCCACAGACAATTAACATTATTTTTCGCCAATACCACCTTCATTGGCATCAACGTCATCAAAAACGGTGTCTAATTCGTCAACCACTTAGTCAACTACGACATATAAAAAAATTAAGATTCTCGAAATTACAAAACTTTCGTTAGATGATGAATTAATTTATGATTTGAACGGGGGGGAAAGTGGGGCAACTGATCCCTGTTCAACAAACGATTTGCCCATTGATAACTGGGCAAGTGAGCAAAAAGCGAATTATGGTTATGTTATAATGGCCCAGCCTCTATCGATGACGGCATCTTCTTATTGCCTGTGTATTTATGGTACCAATAATAAATTTACTTCCAAAGACGTTGTAGATAGAAGGAAATACATGGACAAAGAAGCTCAGAGGTTTGGAACACATATCATTGTATTTTCCGCGGATGGAGATAATTGGCTATTAAAGGTCAGAAAATCAAAGTAATAGTGATTGGGCATGGTTCCAGATGGGCAAATTTGATAGCAAGTGCTGCTATGTGCAGGATACGGTTCACATCAGCACAAAGTTACGAACGCGACTCCTAAAACCTTCCATCGTTCTACCCATTGGAAAACATATAGCATCCGCTAGCCATTTACATATTCTCATTCAAGAATATTGCAAAGAAAAGAATCTATTGGTGATCTCCGATTTAAAAGCTGAAGACAAAATGAATTTTCGAGCTGCCGAAAAAATGTGTTTAAAAAAGTATTGGTATGTTAAAGGTAATTTCGGATAGTGTAGTCTTTTAGCTGTATGGAGGGATCGCATAAACAACGTCAATATTCATAGATACGGCAAAAATAATAGGGTTTGAGAAATTTAATCGTGGTCTTGGGTGTTTATGTACTTGGTATCGCATAGATAAAAATGAAATTTTTCATATTATCGAAATGAAGAATCTGTTTTACAGGATATCCAACTATGCTGCAACAATTTTTTCTGGAATAATACAGTTTGACGAACCCAGTTCTAAATTACTAGTTAAGGATATTGATTACCTGCAGAATTTTGATCCTCTTTCAAATAAATTAAATAAAGAGGTGCACGAGGATATGTCAACAGAGGGCTCGTCAGAATCAGAAAAAGAGGTTGTTTATAATGATTCTTCTGATGTCGAATCTTTTACTTCCGGAGAAGAAGGTGGAGTTCCAAATCAACCTGGTGTTATTAGTGTAGAACAGGAACTGTATTATGCTTATTTCTATGATTCAATGTGGTATATAGGACGCATTAAAAATAGTTTGCCTCAGAATAATTTCTCTTTAAAATTTTTGAAAGAAAATTTAGGAAGCTTTTACTGGCCTAAAAGAGACGATATAGATACAGTTAATGTAAAACATATATTTTATGGTCCAGTGAACATGGTTGGTTGCAATCCACTTCAGAAATCAAGAACTGATAGACTTAATATTGAGAAAGGGTATAAGCGCATCAAAAAAATCTAAATAGAAATATGGTTGCATGTAAATGTGAGATAATTGAGAAACAATTATGTTGTGTTACTTATTGTACATAAAGTATATGTAAATTTCTTATTTCTGGTTTATTCATAATGTACCCACTGTTAATATGATCAATAAATTTTTGCAAAAGACAGTAATCTGTAGTTTGGTACAGCTGAAGAAATGTATTAACCAACAAGATAGTACCTCGCGGAATATGTGTCAATGGAAGTTCATGGAAGTTAGTGGAAGTTGGTGGAAGTCAGTGGAAGTTGGTGGAAGTTGGTGGAAGTTGATGGAAGTTAGTGGAAGTTAATGGAAGTTAGTGGAAGTTAGTGGAAGTTAGAGGAAGTTAGTGGAAGTCCTTTAGGAAGTGGAAGTTTGGTGTACAAATTTTGGGCTGCGGTTTGCCCCTCGACAAAAACCTCTTTGATGGATGAATTAGGAACGTTAAATGTGTCTCTACTAACGGGAGCATTTTTTTTACGATTTATATGATACCAAAAGAATCCAATTATTCAATTATATCGGTGTAAATATACAAATTAGGCGCTACACTAGTTGGGTCTATATGAAACTACAAGAAAATTAGTAGGTATTTAATATACAGAACCAGAGGTATTTGAATTTGGAAATGTGGTAATAAAAATCAACATTTTGTATACGCAAACTTCACCAATACATGGGTAGGAAAAAATGCATTTTACATGGCGAAAATAACAATAATTTTTTACAATTGTATCGATTTTTTGAGTGACAATTTAATTTGCTAATATTATGATTGATATTACAGCTTATTTTTCGACTAGCACCAATTTTAGTCATCTTTTGTCCATTTATAATGATAGTTCTAGCAATTTCAATGTGTCCAATTGTATTGGTTGATCTTAAAAATAATGTATCAACAAATAATAAGAAAAATAGTACAGACATTTCGGAAAATTACTGAGTTACGCCAAATACCCGAAACTGTTAATAAATCCATTTTAATATACGTTGTAAAATTGTTCCTTATGAAATTTGTAGTATTTCTTGACAACCATCAATACATTGTGACCAACATTCGTTTAGATGTCTTGAATGTACGCTATTTCATGAATCCAATGATATCGGTATGTCATATGGGGCGTTTCGTTTTCAGTAGTGCAATTTCAGAATTACAATTTCGGTTAAATTAGCAATAATTGTCGTATTTTAGTGCTGAAAAACTTGCCTCAAAAAAGAATCTCATTTAGATATCTCAGATAAATATGTTTTTTCTTGTGTGGCTGCATAATAGTGATAACTTTATGAATTTTGAAATGGCAGAACAATAAAACGAAGACATTACTTCGGATTTATTTGTTTTAATGTCTTTTGTAAACACATTACAAATGTGGTCTCACTCACGTAATATGCCGATTTTTCACATTTTCTCGAAGACAGCTAATATTGAAAATTGAATTGTAAAACATAGAGGCAATTAAGACATATCGAAAAACCAAAAATATATAGAATGCTAAGTTATGCCATATCTCGAAAACTATTGTTTTGTCTAAATGATAATAGGTACCTCAATAAAATTGAACATCTAAATAAATTGTTAGATGATTAATTTGAGAAGAGTTTGGTTTCAATCACACGCTACAAACGTTTTTTACTGAAAATTGTTTAATTTATCCTATGGCATATGTTGTAGCTATACTATGGATGAATGAAGTTTAGAAAAATTTGTCGAAGTATTGTATTTTTATTTGTATTTTCTCAAACGTATGAAGAATAAAAAAAAATTTTTTTTTGCAAAAATTGTTAAAGAAAACAATTAGTCAATTTGATATCGAATTTCAGGAAGAGTTCCTTGAATGCTGTTAGAAAATTACTAGACATGCTAATAGTGAATCAAGTTTGCTATATGAATTATCCACCCCTCACAAATTGTATGCCGTGATGGATATATAATAATTAAAATTAAACTGGTTTTGATAGCAGAAATTGAAATATTTCAAAGGAATACTCATATTATTTCACTATTAGTATTATGCTATAATCAATCAGCTTTGATTCCAGAACTACTAATTAATTCATGAATTAAGTTCTTGGGAATAATATAGGAGTGATATATATTTATATAAATTATCCAGTTAACTTTTGATAGTTTCAGTTTCAATTCTGCGGTCGACATTCCACAGGGGTGTAAAGGACACGTAACCACTTGTTGCTGGGAATGTCGAAGTGAATTTATTCACCAATAGTTTATATAACTATTTAGAGATTTTACATTTATATATACATTTTGAGTATGATAATTTATTTCAAAGTTATGGGGAAGCACGTGATTAATCATAGGAAATTCTTATAGTTTCTTCTCCTTGAATATAAGACTGTAGGCTTAAAAGGATGTATGTTCCACACGACATCTAGCGGTGTGATGGAAAGCGTATCCTTAAGAGTGAACTATCACAATATCACAAATTAACATCAACTAATTAGACATTACATTTGCTTTCAAACATTTGTAATTTGGGTACACGAACAATATAAGTTTGTGGGATGAAAATTGAATTTCGAAAATCATTTCGTTTTTAAAATCTAGTTTTTCGCAAAATTAGAAATTTAATGATAATAAGGTAGTAAACATTTCTCGATATAACAAATTACTCGATATAGTATAACGTCAAAAACTGTTTCAATTATTAGCGAATAAAATAATTCATTACGTGGGTTACTATGTTTTATATTAATATTGAACATGCATAATTAATGTAGTGAATTACTGTAGAGAATATTATCCTTTGTGGAAAATTAAATGGGCGAGCAAGGATGAAATGAGAAACAAGCAAACTGATTGATGATAAATTGAAAAATTAGTTTCCAGCGCCCCCTTGAACAGGATATAACCCCCCACTTAGTCCGGGGGCAATAATAGAGAAGCCGGAGCGCCGACATCTCTGGCCGTGTACCCGGCCTAGACACGATACCGTTCGCCAAGCCTCTAACCAATTTGACAGATTCACAGCCGTAAAATTCAGGTTATATTTCGAGTAAAACATGATTTCAATAAACGTAGCTCGAGAACCACACGGTCACAATTAAAAACACA
Source organism: Endomychus coccineus (assembly GCA_958510875.1). Lineage (NCBI taxonomy): Eukaryota > Metazoa > Arthropoda > Insecta > Coleoptera > Endomychidae > Endomychus > Endomychus coccineus. The sequence goes on from OY294068.1 coordinate 172,839,938, forward strand.
GATACAGTAATGCATGCAACATGTTTAACTACAGCTTCAGCAACTATGAAAACTACTATAAACAAAGTAAATGACCTGTTAGACAATTTCCTTACTTCAACCATTTTAAACAATCATTTCACTATGTAATTCACTACCGTTTACTTATTATCTAGTTTAGCAATATACATCAAATGTACTAACCTAATACATGATGAAATCCACTAAAACGTTTTATCGAAGGGGGTAAATAGTCACAAAAACAACATCAAGGGTTTCTTACCTTCCCTGAATCGTGGTTTCACAACGCCACCTATGCTATATGCGTCGTCGCTATTTTACTAAAAGCACGTATTCTGTAGCGACGGCGCCCGACTACGCCCGATCACTGAACGAGATGGCATGTTTGCGATACTACAGCTAATATATATTTTATCTAAAATAATAATGAAGAAAATTATATCAACCCGATTTTCCGTTGGATTCCATTAGTTTTAGGTATATCGATACAGAATCCGCATAAATGTTCGAACATATATCGCTGTTTGACTATTTAACACCGTGTTTAAACCGTGGATAATAATAACTTCTGACGAAACTATTACAATAATTATTTTAGCTTGTCACGTTGATTAGGAGATCCGTTCTTTCGCCAGGAATGCACAGCAAGTTAGTTTCAATTCTCGCCGCTAGTCGGTAAAATGTCGTTCCATATCTTTTGTATTCATTTTCCAGGCATATTTTATAATACAGCGGGTTCAAGGTTTTCATTCGTTATTAAATTAAAATTTACTAGTTCGTTGTTGAGTTATTTCATCTTTCCATACTTTGAGTAGTTGCGATTGGAAGAGATTTTTAATAACGGTTATTCGGAGTTGACTTACTTTCCAATTAAATACCTAGTTGCATGTTAATGTGAAGTATCCTACTAAATGGTAAAACTGTAAAATTCCTGAACTCATGCTGCGGATGACACTAAAAATAACCGCGTGCTATTTTGCCCTTTAGAGGGCAATGAAGGTCATGATTACGTCATAGGGATGAAGTATGTTATGATCTGTTATTACGTGATAGCAGAATAGCAGCAAATGACTAAACTTATGATTCATCATATAATTTTCTCCCAGTTTCAACTGGTAGAGTGGTTTAGATATCTAGAAATAGAATTATTGTAGTATTTTGATTACATATTTCCCAGAAGAGAACAAAGATAAATATATATGTAGAATTATGTAATAAAACACAAATTTCTACGACCAAAAGTATAGCTGACAATTGTTTATTTCATAAAAAAATTGATTTGTCAGTTATTTTGAGATATTCCACTTTAAACAAATGAATACACAATTATTTTGTTGAATATGATTAGGTACTATTACTGAAATGGAATGGTTTGAAGGATAAAAGTTACAATTAAGGACAAATATATTGAGTGGTTTATATTTGATGTACAGAGTAAACCAAATTGGATATCCTTGTAGGATATCCTTTTAATATTCTCGCTGGAAAAAACCGAATGCGTATCCTCGAGCTCTTTTTTTGAGATAAATTTCGCACGACACAAAGTGTCGTATATGTTTAATGCTGAAACTATCGCCAAGTTAGTAAAGCATTATACGAACACTTTTTTGCGTGCAATCCATTGGCGCAGCCGGAATTTTCTTAGTGCTTTCCATTTTCAAGTTAGGTTTTTTCTAACCCGAATATTAATAGAGATATCCTATGAGGACATCCAATTTGGTGTACCCTGTGCATTTATTCAATCATTTAATTATTTAAAAACAGCTCTGCAGGAGTGAATCCATCATTGCGGACAATATCATTCGTACGCAGACTGGTACCTTAAAAATAATTAACTTCAGCAAACTTATATAAAGTAATATAATATACAGTTGAATAATTATTATGAGTAGTCAAACAGTTACTAAAAAGAATATTCCAATGCCAACCTTTCATTACAGTCCATCATGGCAAATTGGCGCTTTCTGTTCCCACATCGCTATCAATTAATACAAATTGTTTCAAACTGACAAATTTGTCGTTTGGCAGAAAACAGTTGTGTTAGCAGAAATCTTCCATATCTATAGTTCTACATATAATCCGGCTTTAGAGAAACACTTTTGTACTGTCATCGCGAACAAAGTTCACAAGATATATCTTGAAAAGAACAACTACTATCCACATAATATGATCAAAATCTTTCAATAAAATACCTTCTGTAGAGCATCTTGAAATTCTGAGTGATGCCTTTGTCCAAAGGTTGGCAATCTAATGGTGGAAGAAATATAAGTTTGACATTATCCAGTGCAATTTTGCAGTGGGATGTTGCATATAAAGAAGCAATACCACCTTCCTATACTACTTCGTCGTGCTTTCAAACTCATGGAGCCATGTCGTCTACTGATGTCCATACTTTTTTGTTGGAGACCCATTGAAAAGGTATCGATGTGTGCCCCTTTGAAACATTGAGACTTTTTGCTTTTACTTATGTTAAGTGGCTACTCTTTTTCACCTTCCACATCTTGCCAGAACAAAATTGTGATTCGTCGTTTTGCATGGTTCCTCCGACATACTTGTCATATGTCTTTGTTAGCAATGTACGATAGTAGAGACTCATCTCGCCTAAATTGAACATATTCTTTCCAAGTTTTGACATCTTCAACATTAACATCGGAATATTTGCCACATATTTTCTTGAAGATTATTATCATGCCGACTTCAAAATGTTCCTAAACACCCATTTGATGATATTATTCAGCCGTAGGCTTAGCCCAACTTCAATGGCTTTTGCTTGAATTATGGGTCCAGATATTGGTAATTGCTATAGTTTCGAGCTGCAAGTCCTTTTGGTTTTAGAAAATTTCATTTCTCGCTCAGCATTGCCGTCTTGCGCCTTTTCGGTACAAAGTTTTCCTTTTTTTGGTAATAATATCATTCGAGCCTTGCCTACTTTGCTACTCAGCTAATAATTTGTTGATATAAAGACGTTTCCATTTCTGTTAACTGGTGAGTGTTCAAAACATAACATTAGTTATGTTTTGAACAGTAACTATTTGAGAATGGCATGGAAACGGCAACGTCATTATATCAAAGAATTATTAGCTGAAAAAACTGTTTTATTTGAAATATATCCAAATTAGTTATTTACAGATTTATTTATTTATTAATTTCTTTTTACAACAGGCCATTAGTTGGCCAAGTTAACGCAAGATATTCTTAGGTTTACAATGATTTCACAATTATTCGTATTTTATTACATTATTTTTGACATAATTATTAAATTCTGAGAAAAACATATTCAATATTTGTGGTTTAAAATTAGATTACTATTTAATAAGCCTAGCTATCGTCAAATTTTGTCAGGAATTGGTAGAATAGAAATATTGTTGATTGTTTGTTTTCAAAACTGATTATGATAGTACGATATTAATATCCAATTATTGGAAATAAGCTCGTGAAAATCGAAATTGATGTTAGGTACATTATTATGTAGGTACTCAGATTACAATTCGGTCAGGCATTTAATTCACAATGTACACTTCGGAAATTATGTTTGTTCTCCTAAAACGATAAATAATGTGTGAATGAATATGTTCTCATTTTGAAGTGGTTTTAATGTAAAATTACGAGTTGATAGTGCTTCAAACTAATTTTTTTGTAATTTCATGATCTTCTTTGGGTATAACGCTTAGTACCAACCTATATGCATTTGGTTTGGAAGTTATTCACTTAACTCAATAATTGAAACTTTATAAGTTTCTCTAATATTTTATTGTATATTTGAACATAACCGCAAAAAATGCGATAATTTTGAAATATGCTTCGAACCCTATGAGAGTTCAGTCGTCGAATTTTGGATTCGTAGCTATTGAACAATTAGTTCTGATGTCGATTTGGTGAGGAAATGTTAATTTCATACTCTTACACGAATGAACTATTGAACTCCACAGGAATATTAAATTTGTTCAAGATTAATGCATGATAAATTTGGAACGCTGTGAGAGATTTAAAAAATAGCTACAGCTCATTCCAAACATCTGAAAAAATTTTTCAGGGAAAAATGTATCAAAGAAGGTGAGTTTTTTTCTAAATTTCATTCCAAACTAGGATACGATCGATACGTTTAAATATCTTGATTAGCCAACTTAGCCCCCCATAAAGTTTTTTGTGTTTGATTTTCCTATTTTACATTCATCATTACGAGTGATGTTTTTCAAAATTTGATTACAAACCCTAAATTCTATGAAATATTCTTATTCACTTACAATATTCACGATTTTATTGTAAGCACACAACCTCTTTGTAACATTAATTGATTACATAACGAATATAAGTACATACAGAATGTTTGAGTTAGGAATTTTTAAAGATTCTAAAACTATGGTAACATTTGAAAATTAATGAAATTGAATATTCGGAATGTTAATAGCTCATTTGAATTAGTTTAATAGTTTAGTTATACATGATACGGCTAATGTGTAAACTTGACGAGATTAAAAACTAGCTGGATAGTTAAAACCAACCAAGCCGTTTGCTATTTTGATAGAAAAGGTAATTTCAACTAAATTAACGGCTAATAATTGAGGATTTTGGCTAATTTATTTGACATGAAAAATCTAAAACAGCTGAATAGCTTATGAACTAAAAGAAGTTTCTAGGAGGGTAAAATGGTAATATAGAATATTACAAAATTAGAACAACTAAGGAGTTATAGTATATTATGTGTCAATAATGGCTTACTGGACGATGACAATGTTGTAATATTGTCTAAGATATCCAATGCTACAGCTCTAGCTGTAGCATTGGATATCTCGAAAGCATTTGACCGAGTCTCGCAGCAAAGCCTTCTTGGGAAACTTAAGTCATATGGTTTGCCGCCTCAACTTTGCCGCTTCCTATCGAGTTTTCTCTCAGATAGATCATTCCATGTGGGGGTTGATGGATTATCCTCTCATATAATGGCTATCAATGCTTGGAACCAATTTTGTTTCTGCTCCATATAAACGATCTGCTGTTAGTGACCTTCCCGTCCACAGCTTTGCAGATGATGGTACATTTCATACCGCTTTCTTAACTAGAGCTCCTATACCATCCAATGAAGCCAGAGGGGCGAGCCAGAGACAGGTTAACGCAATTAACGGAGATCTGGCAAAGCTTTTGAAATGGGGATTTGATAATCTGTTAGAGTTTAATGCAATCAAAACTCAAGTTTGCGTCTCCTTCAGAAAGGCGGCTCCCACAATCCCTAATATGATGATGTCAGATACAACTATTCCTATGAAGTCTTCCATATCCATGATCGGGATCACCACCCACAGCAACAGCATCCTCTCATGGAATGTTTATGTGAGGTCCATTGCAAAAACCGCTTCACAACAACTTGGTTTTCTATTCAGTGCCAAGAGCTACTTTACATACCAGCAGTTCCTCATAATCTACAAAGCACAGATTCGACCTGTCCTGGAGTACTGTTCGCATATTTGGAAATCGGATCCCTAACATACGCTGGAAGTCTTGGATTGTATCCAGAAGGGAGCTATTCATCTGATTGATGATGTCATACTTACGACTTCAATCATAAATCTCGTCTGTTGTTCCACCACGAGAGATTCCATAGGTGGACTAGACGACCTGGAAAGCAGGAGCCTCTTCTTTTGCGCGGAGCCTGAAAACCGCAACCAGGCGCGTCCCCAGGTGGCGGATAGGGGAATGCTCAAGGCCCTGTTGCCAGCAGGGTCAAGGGTAGGAGTAGACATGCTCCCGCGGACCAACAGGCACCCAGACCCCGGATAGAATGTGGGACTCCCAGTCACATGTTCCTGACAAGAGGGTGACGGATAGATTGCGGCTGATACGGAGAACCATATGTTCCGGAAGAGTAAGTTATCCCATCATAGATAACTTACTGAAACACACAGGAAAGATCGACAAACAGATTGAGTACTGAAACACAGGTACCATAATATTGGGAAAAACAATATTTTGGTACAAAACGAGACACCACAGGAAACATCCATAGCGTGATGGAGTACTGGAAACCCAGAAACCAGAACAACATGGTCAAAACGAAACAGTCAGGAAATATCAACGAACCGATAGAGTACTGAGACTGAGGGTACCTTGATATTGTGGAAAAGCAATATTTCGGTACAGATACATACAGGAAAGATCCATAACGTGTTCGAGTACTGGAACCCAGAAACCGTAACATCGGTAAAATACGAAACCTATAGAAATTTATCCACAGAGGATAAAACACTAAAACAAAAAAATACCGTAAAATTGGGTATCAACCATATTACGGTATAAACAAAACGTGAACATCTACGTAAACAACGAAGGTTGATATTTACGTTTAATCGACGTAAATATCACTAATAAACACCAAGAAAGAAACTCACTTCGATATAAAATCGACAAACTAAGAGAAAGACGCAGTCCATATCCTGAAGTAATGTGATAAACGGTCCCGGGATATGGATGAAGATATGAGAGGTTTTAGCAGGTATGCTCTAACGAACTTGAGTGAGTCCTGCACTACCTGAAGCGATAGATAAAAGCTGACGGTGTGCATCAAGCATTTCCTCTCAACAGAAAAAAAAAAAAAAAAAAAGGTGGACTAGACGAGCTCAAACTAGTCACCCCTTCATTGTAAAGCTCGAGACCTACCGAACTTCTTTCTACCTGACTTTATTTTTCTATCGAACAGCGAAGTTTTGGAACTTTTTACCTAGTGAAGTCCATGTGCCTATAACCTCCAAGCCTTCAAGAATAATTCGAATGCCTCTCCTCTCCCAACATTCCACCGCTGATTCACATGATGTTCTCCGAACATAGATTTCCCAAAGTCAAAGTTTAAAATAAACCTTACCGTTCGTGACGCTTATATTATCTTTGTAGGACCCTGTTATTTCGTGATGTATTCAAAATGGTTGGTAATTAATAGTGATGTAAAATTACCGGTAATTTAAAAATATTACAGTAACATTACTGGTAACTGAGGGTAATATTAGCCATACATATAAAATTAATTTATAAAAAAATGTATGGATGTATAATAAAGGATTTATACTGTGATAATAATGTATGCCTTCTTAACTGACAACATCAACCTGCTAGTTGTGACTTTTTGAGTTGTGTTTTAGCTGGCGAGTCTGATGAAATGACATACATTACTTAAATTACCAGTAATATTATCTTGGTAATATTACAACTTATATCATCAATCAATCATATCTGTCTTGTAAATGTAACTTACCGTTAAGCTGATCGCTAAAATTCGAAGCAACAGAGTCGTAGAAACATTGTATTTTGCTACATGATTCGCTGTTAGGACAATTGCTGATTCATGTGTACCCCATAGAGATACATTCACTTTTTTTTACGCAGCAGTTTTTGCATTGATATCACCGTACATACCCTTGCGTTGAACCTGAGAGTGAAAGTTTTCCAACAGCACTCCCAAGAGTTGTTTCTGTCTTTTTTGACATAATCTAGAGATAAAACTGTTTGCATAAATCAAATTGCAAATAATTGTTTTAGCACATCATCATGTACGGTACCAAGTCGATAAAAACGAAAAGGTCTAATGAAGTCACGTTGAACGTTTCCCTGTGATCTATTTTTACTATTCTATAGTTTGAACAAACCTGGCAGGTCCTGTAAAAAGAAAAAAGAAGTCATAACCTAACTTTATATATAATTTAGCCGAGAAATAGGGTGGTTAATTTGTAAGCTAGCTAAAGCTTTGGCTGTTTTGTGAAATTATGGTTTTCACGTTAGCCAGACTGCCCTGGATAGGTTATAAACTATCCAGCTATTTTAGATTTCTTTAATTCAAGTAATTAGCCAATACCGCAGTTTAAAAACTAGCCGCTATTTTCTTAAAATTGTGGTTTCTATAAAAATAGCCAACGATTTGATTTATAAAATATTCCGCTAGTTTTTAAACTAGCCAAGTTTGCACAATAGCCGTAATATATAAATATTCCAAATAACCAAGTGAATTTGAATATTTCATGAAAATTGCTGTGTTGACGTGTTATGCGAAAGTAATCAATAACTCTCAGATTCAATGAATGGCAATCGAATGACGTGACAGAATAAAAAAATGAACACTGTTGTTTTGCCTTCAATGATTCCATTAAACAGAAACTACAAATAATGATTCGATAACACTTCGTTTTAATCAGATTCAGTTGTTTCACGTTTATGACACATTTGATAATTTTCAGATCGAATGTTTCGAAAAGTTTTTTCAAGAAGAGATGAAAGCTAATACGAATTTGAATTGTTTAAATTGATCTTTTCTGTGAGCACCAACTCATTATATCCGTTGCAGTAGAATACTTTTTCAACATGGTTAAGAAACCATTAGGAAAGATCATTCAGATTATAACCAATAGATATTTTCACTATTTGCTTTGCATTACAGACACGTAAGCTAAGTTTATCTGAGACTTCCATTAGAATGAATCATATAAATTCAGTATAAATTTGAATTAATGTTTGGCCAGTTTCAAGAAACAATTTTATGAGGAACACAGGCAAATGGCCTAGGGAGTCGGCGGGCCAAATTATCCTCGATTCCATTTTAGTGATGAAACGTATTTTCGCCCCGTGAAACATCTAGCGTTAAGAGATCATTTTCTACCATGAATAGAATAAGCACTACCCCGAAAATTGTTCAGCCACAACAAACTGAGTGCGCATGCCATGATTTCAGTTCACTGGTATATTGCTGTTGATCCGGACGAAGTGATCGACCTCTTATCAAAAAAGAAATCAAGGAAATAACTCCTTCGTGAAAACATTCATGCTGCAATAATTTTCTCATATTATATGATAGTCAAAGTATGTTCTATTTAACCATATGATTTTGAGGAATAATATATAATTTAATATACGTGATCTGGATCTTCTTTCTCACGCACATCATTCTTATTACATAGATAATTATCCAGATTATTTGAACTTGTGTGAAATGTATACACTTCTTCAACATTTCATTTATTTCCTTCTTCACGTTATCAAAAAAGGATAGTTCAATACAAAGAAATCATTAAACTAAGAATGAAAAATCCGAATTTCTTTCCATCTATTGTGGCATTATTATTTAATCCAAAATAGAGGTCGCTTGAAGTTTTGCAGAACCTACTGAAGTATCTGTTTTTCATATTCTTCATCAAATACTCGGTTATAAGGCTTATAGCTCGTGTTCATTTCTTCATTTTGACCCAAGGCACTTACCAAATGGATTACCTTAACATGACACACTCTCTTGTCGTTTGGGATGTCTCTGACTGACAGTATGCTCTTTTTGCTGTTTCTCCTTATATTGTTCGAGGGATTATTTCTCTTCCGTTTTCCTAGACCTCGGTTTTACCATTACTCTTAAGCAGTTACAAAAATAAATTAAGAACTAGATCATTTAATTGTATTTTTCGTAATGTAGGTGTTCAGTGTTATCGTTAAATTTCAAAACTACTTGCATGATACATGTTTTATATTGCACAAAAGTAGGTGTATGCACATTAAAACTGAGAATATATGTAGTGTAAAAGCTTCTGACCAGATTTAGCACAAATATAGTAACCTAGGTTGTATATCGAAGAACAATTGTGACTAGAAACTTACGTTTTATGAGAGTGCTTTATATAAAAAGAAGTGTACGTAATTTACTTTATGACCTGCGTGTTTCCCCCAAAAAAATCTGGCTACGGGCCTGGCTAAGCAGAATTATTGTTCTCATGATGAACATAGATTTCGTTTCTCTAGATGATACCTGATTATATCTTCGTAATGTCTATGTCTGTTTGATGTCACCGTTTTAGAAAGCTCTTGCATTTTACAGAGTTTGTGTTTTTTATACAGAGAAAGTTCAGTATTAAATGACTTATAATGATTTTAAAATAATTGAAATATATGCTTCATGCTACTCTGCTTTAGGGATTGGTATAAGATAGCATAAAATGTAATACTCTTTGTCAAATTTTCGAAATCCGTTTATAAAGATTGGAAAATGATTTCAAGATAGAGAGTTAAGAAGGAGATCTTATAAAAAATTATGATATATCAATCAAAATTGTGTAGGTTTCAGTAGGTAGGTTTTTATGAGAAAGGCTTTTCAATGACTTATACTTTCAAAAGTTGAATTGCCTAAGTTACACTTCTTAGAATTAAATGTCTTCAATGACATTCTTTTCAACTCGACTTCCCATTTTATAAATGATAATCAATAGCTATTCACACAGTCAAATTTGAGTTTCACTACATTTCGACTGTAGAAATTATTTAAACAGTTAAAATATAGTGGAACTCAAATTTTACATAATTCTGATTCTACCGTTTATCCAATTCAGTCGAAATAATGTTTCACATGATAATATAAGCAAATTTAACGTTTTATGGAATTCAGATCTATACACTTTGACCGATCTAGAGCAATTTTGCATAGATAAGTACTCTCTGGGGTCTTCATTACTTGAGGTTGAAGTGAAAACCGCATCGGCGTTGAGCGTGGCCTTCAGTTATAGGCACCTGAACTTGTATAGAAACATTCTATAATATTAATTTTGAGGCAACGCAAATGTAAAATCGCTTACATTAAACTAAAATCGGGCTATATCTCTTAATTCTACTAAGTTAAAGGAACAAAAACGCACATAGGTCAGGTATCGGGAATTTAAGTATTAATTGTTACATAAAGAATTATAATAAGGAAATGCGATATATTTAGAAGTATTATTCTGAATGAGGTGAATTCTTTGAGTCGTTGATTACAAATAGGAGGTTAAAAAATGTTAATCCAAGGTGGCGGTTCCAAAATGATGGATGAAACAAAAGAGTAGAGTAGAGAATGTGAACATTTCGTATAAATAATGTTTAACTAGGGGCAAAAATATCAGAAGGTACCTCATATATTTAAACCATATACTCAGTAAAAACTGTTTGGTTCGTAATTAGTAAAATATATGGTCTATTGAGCCCATCATGTAATTGGAAGGTTGAAAATGTTGCTGTTGGCCACTATTTGAAAATTGCTATTATGTATAGTATAGTTTAAAAACTAAACGCACTTAGAGAGGGCGCATGAGGCTACTAAAATAAAATACATCGATTTTAGTTCATAATTCGTAAAACATATGGGTTATTGAGTTGAAAAAAAAATGTAAATGGAAGGTTCTGAATATAGCGTTTGAAATATTTTTAAATATTTCAAGGATCTCGTATTGCATCACGACTGAGTCGAGCTTGAAGCGATTTACAAAAAAATACATTGGTTAGTTCGCAATTCGTAAAACGTATTGAATGTAAACTTGAAAGAACATGCAAATAGACAATTGAAAATATAGATGTTGGCCACTATTCGAAAATTTGAATTATCGTCTATAGTTTCAAAATTACATGCACTAATAGAGTCGCCCTTGAGGCAATTAAAAAATATATATATCGGTTTTTAGTCCGTAATTTGTAAAATACGTGAGCTACTGAGTTGAAAGAAAATGCAAACGGAAAGTTTAAAATAAATCGTTTGAAGAATTTCTGAATTTTTCAATTACCTCATATTGTTTTAAGACTACACGCATTAAATTAGTAGCACTTGAAGAAATTTACAAAAAAATACATTGGTTAGTTTGAATCCGTAAAACGTATGAGCTATAGAGTTGGAAGAACATGCAAATAGACAGTTGAAAATATATATTTAGGCCACTTTTTGAAAATTTCCATTATCTTGTGAAGTTTCAAAACTACACAATTAAAAGAGACGGCCTTGAGATGATTTTAAAACGATATATCGGGTTCAGGCCGTAATTTGTAAAATATAGGCCTATTGAGTAGAAATAAAATGCAAGTGGAAGGTTGAAAATATATCTTCTGAACAATTTCTGAATTTTTCAATTAATCGTATTGTTTCAATATTCCACGCACTAAATGAGTCGCGCTTAAGGCGATTTGAAAAAAATATATTGGTTTCGGTTCGTAAATCTTAAAACATATAGGCTATTGAGTTGAAAGAAAATGTAAATGGAAGTGTTATAGTATAGCTTCTGACCACTATCAATCTTGTACTGTTCTGAAACTGCATGCACTAAAAGAGTCGCCCTTGAGACGATTTAAAAAATAGCGCTCTTTCAATTTTTCAATTGTATTATTTGTAACACGCCTATTATAATTCTGTGGTACTTTTTTGGAACTACACTTGCCTACTTGCAGTGTATTAATCAAATCAAAATGTCCCTTGTTTTACACCTGTACCTAGTATTCCTATATACAAATACAGACTAATAAATTTATTTAAGTATACTATACTAAATGCTCTTTAATAGAAAAATTTATGTTTTTTATTTTTTAACTCAAGATTCTTTATCTAATATAAATAATAGTACTTGTCTATATTGGAGATGGCTACTTGATAGCTAGAAGGTCCTTAGTACTTCAACAATAATTTTAGTGGATATGGCTTATTTATAATACATGTAAATGATGAGAGCCTCGATGTATGTAATCACATTTGGCTCCCGCGCCTATTCTTAGGGCCAGTTTGGTCCTGAATGAGTAACCATATTTGGTGAACTGTAATTGATACATTTGCGGAATTCAAAGCTACACTTTTTCTCACTCAATCGAATTGCTAAATTCAAGTATAGTTACATAGTTACTTATAAATAGTTCATTGTAGACCCAACCCATTATTTTATGGCGATTTGTCGTATTTATAGTGCGGGTCGAAAACAAATCAGTGTTTCTAATATGTGTTCTATCATTAAAGTTAAAATGCAAAGTGGTAACAGAGTTTTGTTTTGAATCAAATGCATTAAAACTCCCGACAATTTATGTATAGACAGATGCCGAATGCTGAATATTTTGTAATTTTGGAAACATATCAGAAATAGTAATAGTAATAATCCATAAGATATATGAAATTCACCCATTACTAGGGCAGTACCAACAATTTCCGGCCTGCATGAAAAAACTGCGTACACTCACAATTTAATTTTATTTCCCAATAAAATCCCTCCTGACATTAATTCAATTATTACATCCTTTCAGCAACAATTCAATAGTCCTGAAAAAATTCCTTCGGATTTTCTTCAAATTGTGCCCACTCTGCAGCCTTCGCTTCTTCGTCATCACTGAAACAGCGTTCACGATCAATAAAACTGGTACCATATCTGGACTATATGGATGTGTGCTCGACCACATTGTTACGCAACAAACGCACCCCTCTGGTCTATCTTTTCTCCCGAATAGTTTATCGTAATTTGTGCAGGAGTGCTGCATAATATGTTCTGTTAATTGTGGTATTCTATAAGGATAATTCTCTTGCAATCCCAAAAGATCATCATCACCTTTTTTGTCGACTGCAGAGCCTATACTTTTTTGGTGGTGTTTCTCGTTTTCGGCTCAATTCCATCGACTTCCTTGTAGGCTGAGGATCATAGTAGAGAACTACGGTTTCATCTCCTGTGCATGGAAATTGCCACTTAGCTCCAAAAACGACCATCATCAATACGGTGCTGGAACTAAACTGCTGAGAGTTGTTTGGGAACCCACCTTGCACTAACGTTCATACCCAAACGTTCGTGGATAAATCGTCAGGGACGGAAAGTTCAAATTTCTCGCTTTAATTATGTGTGTTTTTTTAGAAAACATTCCGAAGACATTGAAATTCACTTTTCGAAGATGATTCTTAATTACGAATTCAACCATGATTTTATCGAGCTTTAAAGATTGAGTTCATGATGTATATTCGTACACTGCGACCGAGGTTTAATTTCTGCTGTAATGTACTGAATATTTTTTTTATCTTCTTAGACCTGAGAGAGAACGTTTGGCTTCATATAAAGAAGCTGGTTCTGCCATGACCAATTTAACAAAATTTGTGTAGGTACTCTGTCTACATAGTGCGGATACTTGAATCCGGATATCTTTTGCTGTTATTATATCGGGATAAATATTCCTATGTGAAATAAGTCTTCCTTATAAAATTCAGTTATACTAGCACTCATCATACCAATGAATCAACACAACTGAGTTGGTTTACATGTCGGTATTTTGTTTATTATTACTGTTTTTTTTATAATTCTTTTATTCTTTGGTAGTGATTTCACTATTCCGGCTCTTCTCGGATGGTGACTCCCAATATCACCAATACGAAAGATTCCGTGTCTGGATTCGGAGAACGCTTGTATTTGAAAGCCCCACATTTGTTCTATTCCTTTCACCTTCAAGTGTCGATCACCTACGCGATCCTCAACAAAACGCGATTTTGGCGATCCCATCGTCCTTCCAATTCTAGCGTCATCTCTCAAGGATGCCTGTTCCATTCGAAACCGTTTTGACCAATCACTAAATAAGGCTGTGAATTGTTGCCGTACAGCCCAACTAGCCGACCTTTGGTGCTTTGAGGAGAAATAGTTTACGAGTGAGAAATTTGATAACAGCTCGGAACACAATTTTCGTAACTTCTGGCATCATGATGCCTGGTACATATTTAGAAAATCTCCCGTGACATTGGCAAAAACCACGTCTGATGAGCTTAGGTGCTTCAATCACAGCTGCTACTGAAGACCTCATGTACCATATTTAGCCAACCGATCTGGCCATTTAAAAGTACTAGGACCAGCTGGTATCATAGCGTGGACTTCATATTCATCACCGTGAAAAGTTTCTACTAAATATTTCTGGCTATACTTTATTACAACTAATGTGATTACTTGCGAACTTTCATTGTGTTCTTTTTCGTTTTCAATGGTGTCCCGTATTCTTTGATTTTGCGTTTTTCCTTTTACTTGTTTCTTGTTTCGTCTTCTCTGATGGAGTTTTCTGCAATTTGATATCTTCCTTTATCTTTTTTTCAGCTTCTGTTATGTCTGTATACTCCTTGCACTTCTTTGAAGTGATTGCAGACGGCATAAAAGCTGTGCTTTTTCTTCTGCCATACGTCTTTCGTATTTCTTGGTTTCTGCAGATCTTGGTTTTTCATATCAAAATTATCTCTCTCATCTATCGTTTCTTCTATTTTTCTGAATTTCACATTTTTTTCTTCAGCACCTTGATCTTTAGTATATCTACTATTTGTATACACCATCACATCTTACAGTCGTAGTCTCGGTACTCCGTATTATCAATTTCACCCCCATTGGCATTTAAATCTTCATTGATCCTACCTCTTCTCTCGTATCTTTTGACTTCTCTTTTAGTTCTGAAATAGCGTTTTCTATTTATCAGCTATATTCACATTATATATTATTATTGTATCATCGGGTATGCTAGTTGGATAGTTCAACAAGTCATCTGTCATGCTGATCGTGAATTTCTGTAGATCTGGTATATCGGAATTAGCGATATTTTGCGAACTTTCTTTCGCAGTTTCTTCACCTACATCATTATTTTCATCGGGAGTACTCAGAATAATAGTTTCATTAATCGCATCTTTATATATTTTCCACAATTGTAGAAATAAATGTAGAATCTTTGACTGCATAAGCATTATTGAAATCTCTGAGAATATTGGAATCTGAATGATGTTCAATGACTTTCAAAGCAGTTTTATATTCGTGTAAAGTTACAGAAATATTCTTGTCAAAGTCATTCAAGATGAGTTGAAATACATTGTGAATAATTCACAGCATCTGCACTGAATGAATACAACCCACATTTTCTGAAACTGTTTTTGATCATTTTAGGTTTGATCGATTCTTCGTAACTGTACTTTTTGGAACCAACAAGCTTTACAATTTTGGAACAAGTCTGTAAGCCAGTTTCATCACCATTGAAGATAACATCAGGCTCAGACAATATATCTTCTCAATCTTCACCTACCAAGAATTTCTTTAGACCTTGAAATCACTTCCGATTATTTTATTTTGTCACAGATGCTCGTGCCTTCGATATCATTTACATAATAATAACTTTTAGTGAGATTGACTACCGTGAAAACATTCAGAAGCAGAAGAATTTAATTCTACTATTACTCCGTTTTACTAAAAATCATCATACCTACTAGTCCAAGAGCCAGTGTATGGATCAAAATCGGCATTTAGTAACTATCTGGCGTTATAGCACAAGTTATTGCGAGCTCTTTGATGAGTATTTTGAAAAAGGTCTTTTTTCGTTCGGGCAGGCGTTCTCCAGAATTTTGCAAAAGTAAATATTGAATGGAATGGTAACCTTCTGGCGTTATGAAATTATAATCCAGCATCATAAGATGTATAAGAATGTTCATACGCCAGAAACAAGCATAATGTTTTTTTTTATGGAAAGTACATGAGTGAAAAGTGCGGCTATCGTAACCACTTTAAAATAATTAAACTTGTAACCTTTGGATTCTAAATTAAAAAAAACAAACGCTAGTAGGGTAGCGTTATAATGACCTAAAAAGTCAGCAAAATTTCAAAGAAAATTTTAAATGTTTATTATCTTAAAAAAAGTTATTTATTCGGGAAAAATGCATAATAAGGGTCAAATCTGCATCTATAAATAGAACACCTTTTCATCATAGTAAAAAGTCCAATTTCCACACATTCTTATCTCTCATTTTGATGAAATAATGCATATTATTATTATTATGGTTTGAATGGGAGGGGTGGGTCTAGCTTTCTGGCGCCATGAAAAACATGCTCTATACATTGCAAACTATCCATAGGTGTAATTTTGAGCCTAAGTATGCATTTTTCTCCTTTAGTTCAATTTTTCTTGAAAATGTTGATTACGTTTTAGGCAATTACATAAAACTAGCCGGCGCTACCTTTCTGGTGTTTGTTTTTTACAAATTTTGGATGCATAAGTTAATAAATTTTATTATTTTGAAGTGGTTACGAGAAGTCGCTAATTTCACTTATGCACTTTCCATAAAAAATCATTACGCTTGTTTGACCATTTCTGGCATATGACCAAAACGTTCTGAAGAATTGGTTGTAAATAAAACTTCTATGTTCGTATATCAATTATAATAATTGTCAAACCTACAGTACGAACTTCATTAGATAATGTTCAATCATTGTTTCATCTTTTGTGTAGTCATCGAATTCAACAATCTCTGAAGTGAGGAATCTTATGAACTATCTCATGAATAACTACAATTCAAAGTTAATCATCTGTTTCTGGAAGGTATTCTAACAAACGCATACATATTGACTTATGATTCGTCATGCAAAATGAATGTATGAACGTGCTATTCAAATATGTATATGTTTGATATAAATTCATTGAAGGCATTTCCTTATGAGAAATGGACATACTTTAGACAGAACGAGAGAAAGCTAATGACGTTATGAGAAACAATACATCAAAATAAACTTGTTAGAACGGAATATACTCAGATTATTTCACAATAGAATTAATTCTAGAAAGTGTCCATGAAATGCATGGTTTAGCAATTAATCATAAAAATTCCTAACATGAAAATATGCGGTATTGATAAGAGGTAAACTAGGGTAAGGAAGAGCATACATGTATTCTTTAGAAGTTGTAGCCCTAGGAAAAAAGTCGTCGTGTCGAGTCACCCTATTATTTTAGAAAGGGTACCACCAACATGTGCAACTGTTCAATTACAACAATGTTATAGAGTTTTTCAACAAGTTTAAACATGACTATTATAGAATACTAAGCGACGCCGTGGAGTAAAAAATCGTCAGCTTCTAATCCCACGTTCCAACCACCGATTCACATATACCAAATACCATATGACTACTGAGGAAATCACTATGCTATTTTGCTTCCCAATCGCAACGTAGAGAACCAGAAATGTAGTGGGTTGAGCAATGATTTATTTAACCTATTCAATAACTCTTTGTGAATTTATGTGTATAATTTAAGTTATGAATAAAGGAAGATTTGCATCCGCCAACATTTTGCTACCAAATACCTACCTTCAGCTTTCGATACTTTGTCAATTTTGCTGTTCTCTAATAATAAAATGATGTCATATTGACTTTTTGTTCTTTTGAACTATTGTTCATGATAAAAATTTGTTTAAAACTAGGTTACAATGTTGAAAAAACTGGCAAAAAACCCTTTTAACATGATAAACACTAGAATACAAACAAAACCAGTCAGTGAAAACCTAACCTCTCGGTTTATCGTAGGATCCATGGTTGCCGATACTCAAAAGTTAGGGGGTGACATGAAACAATACGAAATAAAACTCATGTTTTCGAGAACGAATAGTAATATTGAAGTATAAAAATGAAAGACGTTTTGCTCCCAACTAATCTGCACCGTCATCATGCCCCAATGAAAGTCGTTTTGCATCATACCTCGATTTCCGAAGACTGTTCGCGTATCAAAAAGTCCGGGAGGCCTCATAATCTCCAAATTTCATTATTCGATAAAGGAGCTCGAACGGTTTCCAGTGTCATCAGACCCTCCTATTTCATAAAACCCCCTACATTTTTCTCTACAAATCATTAGATGCAATTCACTCGTAAAAGCAACAGGTTTTGATATATCAGTGAAAAAACTACACCCTCTTTATTTCAACCTCCTTCAAATAGTACCCTTAACTTTAAATATTAATTGCAAGTGTTGGGCGAGGTATAAGAAAATAAAAGTTGTTACCAAGAGAAATACCTGTGGAACATCACCGTTGACAGTCATCGTATCGGGGGATACTCCGTCAACCAGCACCTATGTAGTTGATTTTGTCTAAGACTTTCTATATTCTGTAGTGTTTTGTGGTAATTTTACTTTAAGCCAAACTTTCTTCAGATCCTTTCATTACTTTTTCAATATGTCAGTCCACTACAGCTATAACTCGCAAAGTGAGGTAGTAATAACAGTATATCGTAATTGGACGAAATAATATGTTATGCTTAAACGTATAAATTCATCTCGTACAAGAATTCCATCTTTTGCTACCATAACATAGAAATTAAATTTAACCTTATTTTCTATTTATGCGACTTTAGTAAGTAAATGTTTGAAAACAACTATCAATATCATACAGAATTCCAATAAGCTGCAATTGTAGGTAATAAATGACCCGCGGCAGGTGAACGTCTCTTATATTTGTACTACCTGGAACATAATCTGTGCCTGTAATTCTTTTAAAATCTCCTCCAGAGAACTTGCCTGCTCCTGTGCTACAGTAATGTAACCGTAGATCGTAGAATATTTGAATCAATAGTAAATAGTTCAGTTATTCATGTATTCTGAAAATATAGTATGGGAAGTATTTGATTAAGAGGACTACAATCTACAACACGTAATTTATATTATAAACATTTTTGAGTTCAGGTTATTTTTCATCGAAAACATCGTTTATTATTTGTTTCTACTCCTTCAATTTAGTGAAACAGTCTATTAGTTTTGAAAATATATCTTTACAAGGTACTCACTTAATAGCTAAATTATTAGATGTTCACAAGTTACTAGCTATATCATCTAATGACACAACTGTTATTTTATTCAATTTTATATTCAATAAAATCAAATTTAATAGCGAACTTAAATATTTTATTTGATTCCTAGACCGCTTTTCAACATAGACCATTTGGACTATGAAGAATTAGCACTCAATCTAGAAGATAGTTGATTCATACATAGCAAGAGTACATCTTCCGTTACTTATTTAGTAATTTTTTTAATGTATCTATTTATTTATTCCAACGCTCAATTAAAACAAAATGCCCAACTGTGTCGTCCCAACTTTTTGGTTCTGAGCTCGTCACATGAATCGCTAACAATTTATGAAAAAAGAATAGCTGCGGTAATTTTTTCCACAAAAATTCACAGATTTACTTTACTATCATTAATTAACTTTACATATTCCAGTATAAGGACCAACTAGTGCGAATTCTTAAGGAGACATCATAAATATGTTTTTGCATATACCAACCAGCTGGTGTGTAGCTGGCTAACACACCAAGACTATCTTTGTAATTCAGAATAATATTTTTCGCCACATATTGTTCTACTGGAATGCAACGTTAAATTTGCTATGTTGCTATATTGCCACCATTGGAGTAATGGATCTCAAGGGGTTAAGGGTGTATAATTCATTGAATTGTTTACTACTTCGAGATATAAAACCATACATACGATTTGCTTGGGCTACAAAATTATCAACGTGTGAATTAATCCTTTCTTGTAATGAAATTGAAGTCACTTCTTGATAGTTAACGGTGAAATAAACGATAGTACTACTACAGTAATGATTCCAAGGCTTATGACAAATTATCGAGGTTTTTTTTGGGAAATTTGATTACGACTTTTCATAGTTTCAAATGAGTAACAAATAAATTATTATTCACTACACGCAGATAATTCGTTACTCCTCGAATATCAAATTAAACTTCATTAACAGTTTATATGGACAAGATTTATTTGTATTTCTTACACAGTGAATTTAACGAATTTTTGGAAGATGTACCATTAAACATTAGACTAGAAATGCGGATGCAACTGGATGGAGCTCACCCTATTACTGAACGGAAGTGAGAGGGTGACTAAATGCTAATTATCCGAAAAACTGGATAGGACGATTGCCGCATAGGCAAGTAATTTCTCTACAACCGGGCCGTGGTCCAGTACCCTGGCCAACTCGGTCACCAGACCTAAATCCATTGAATTATTTTGTGTGGGGTCCTTTGAAAGATAAATTTTATGGAACATCTATCAACATAGCAAATGAACTTTCGAAAATTTCAGAGAACTGTAATCTTAAATGAGTCCACACATCACTAAAGCGACAATAAATTGTTTACTAGAGGGTTGCCGGGCTTGTATTAACGCGCGGGGATGGTATTTTGAACATCTTCTGTGACTGAGTTTCCAATTTAATAAATTTGTCTCATACTTTGTCTATGAAAAAGAAAGACACTTATTAATAAAAAAAATGAGTAAACTAAGTGAAAAAGTCAAGTTTACTATGAATCGGTGACAGATATGAAAAAAGTTAATAATGCACTTTCTGTTTGCAATTGAAGAGAGAGAGCTTATACTGATACTTTTCATGAAGCCTTTTGTGCTTATACTATGTATCAAGTTTCGTCAAAAGAAAGACACTTATTAATAAAAAAAATGGGTAAACTAAGTGAAAAAGTCAAGTTTACTATGAATCGGTGACAGATATGAAAAAAGTTAATAATGCACTTTCTGTTTGCAATTGAAGAGAGAGAGAGAGAGCTTATACTGATACTTTTCATGACGCCTTTTGTGCTTATACTATGTATCAAGTTTCGTCAAAAGAAAGACACTTATTAATTAAAAAAATGGGTAAACTAAGTGAAAAAGTCAAGTTTACTATGAATCGGTGACAGATATGAAAAAAGTTAATAATGCACTTTCTGTTTGCAATTGAAGAGAGAGAGCTTATACTGATACTTTTCATGACGCCTTTTGTGCTTATACTATGTATCAAGTTTCGTCAAAAGAAAGACACTTATTAATAAAAAAAATGGGTAAACTAAGTGAAAAAGTCAAGTTTACTATGAATCGGTGACAGATATGAAAAAAGTTAATAATGCACTTTCTGTTTGCAATTGAAGAGAGAGAGAGAGAGAGAGAGCTTATACTGATACTTTTCATGACGCCTTTTGTGCTTATACTATGTATCAAGTTTCGTCAAAAGAAAGACACTTATTAATTAAAAAAATGGGTAAACTAAGTGAAAAAGTCAAGTTTACTATGAATCGGTGACAGATATGAAAAAAGTTAATAATGCACTTTCTGTTTGCAATTGAAGAGAGAGAGCTTATCTGATACTTTTCATGACGCCTTTTGTGCTTATACTATGTATCAAGTTTCGTCAAAAGAAAGACACTTATTAATTTAAAAAATGGGTAAACTAAGTGAAAAAGTCAAGTTTACTATGAATCGGTGACAGATATGAAAAAGTTAATAATGCACTTTCTGTTTGCAATTGAAGAGAGAGAGTTTATACTGATACTTTTCAAGACGCCTTTTGTGCTTATACTATGTATCAAGTTTCGTCAAAAGAAATACACTTATTAATAAAAAAAAATGGGTAAACTAAGTGAAAAAGTCAAGTTTACTATGAATCGGTGACAGATATGAAAAAAGTTAATAATGCACTTTCTGTTTGCAATTGAAGAGAGAGAGAGAGCTTATACTGATACTTTTCAAGACGCCTTTTGTGCTTATACTATGTATCAAGTTTCGTCAAAAGAAAGACACTTATTAATAAAAAAAATGGGTAAACTAAGTGAAAAAGTCAAGTTTACTATGAATCGGTGACAGATATGACAAAAGTTAATAATGCACTTTCTGTTTACAATTGAAGAGAGAGAGCTTATACTGATACTTTTCATGACGCCTTTTGTGCTTATACTATGTATCAAGTTTCGTCAAAAGAAAGACACTTATTAATAAAAAAAATGGGTAAACTAAGTGAAAAAGTCAAGTTTACTATGAATCGGTGACAGATATGAAAAAAGTTAATAATGCACTTTCTGTTTGCAATTGAAGAGAGAGAGCTTATCTGATACTTTTCATGACGCCTTTTGTGCTTATACTATGTATCAAGTTTCGTCAAAAGAAAGACACTTATTAATAAAAAAAATGGGTAAACTAAGTGAAAAAGTCAAGTTTACTATGAATCGGTGACAGATATGAAAAAAGTTAATAATGCACTTTCTGTTTGCAATTGAAGAGAGAGAGCTTATCTGATACTTTTCATGACGCCTTTTGTGCTTATACTATGTATCAACTTTCGTCAAAAGAAAGACACTTATCAATAAAAAAATGAGTAAACTAAGTGAAAAGTCAAGTTTACTATGAATCGGTGACAGATATGAAAAAAGTTAATAATGCACTTTCTGTTTGCAATTGAAGAGAGAGAGCTTATCTGATACTTTTCATGACGCCTTTTGTGCTTATACTATGTATCAAGTTTCGTCAAAAGAAAGACACTTATTAATAAAAAAAATGGGTAAACTAAGTGAAAAAGTCAAGTTTACTATGAATCGGTGACAGATATGAAAAAAGTTAATAATGCACTTTCTGTTTGCAATTGAAGAGAGAGAGCTTATCTGATACTTTTCATGACGCCTTTTGTGCTTATACTATGTATCAAGTTTCGTCAAAAGAAAGACACTTATTAATAAAAAAAATGGGTAAACTAAGTGAAAAAGTCAAGTTTACTATGAATCGGTGACAGATATGACAAAAGTTAATAATGCACTTTCTGTTTACAATTGAAGAGAGAGAGCTTATACTGATACTTTTCATGACGCCTTTTGTGCTTATACTATGTATCAAGTTTCGTCAAAAGAAAGACACTTATTAATAAAAAAAATGGGTAAACTAAGTGAAAAAGTCAAGTTTACTATGAATCGGTGACAGATATGAAAAAAGTTAATAATGCACTTTCTGTTTGCAATTGAAGAGAGAGAGCTTATCTGATACTTTTCATGACGCCTTTTGTGCTTATACTATGTATCAAGTTTCGTCAAAAGAAAGACACTTATTAATAAAAAAAATGGGTAAACTAAGTGAAAAAGTCAAGTTTACTATGAATCGGTGACAGATATGAAAAAAGTTAATAATGCACTTTCTGTTTGCAATTGAAGAGAGAGAGCTTATCTGATACTTTTCATGACGCCTTTTGTGCTTATACTATGTATCAACTTTCGTCAAAAGAAAGACACTTATCAATAAAAAAATGAGTAAACTAAGTGAAAAGTCAAGTTTACTATGAATCGGTGACAGATATGAAAAAAGTTAATAATGCACTTTCTGTTTGCAATTGAAGAGAGAGAGCTTATACTGATACTTATTAATTGTTGTTACGTGGTGCAATTTTAGTGCAAAAAAGTTTAAGGTGATTTACTCCTCGCTAACACCCGCCCCTCCATCAATTCTAATTTTATTTGCATTCTGAACATAAATAAAATAGTTTTCTGTAACTTATTTATTGAGTTTAATTAGTAGATCGATAAAATAAACATACTTCTTTAACATATCAGATAATTTTCTACAATTCATTATTTAGGTTTAAAAAGAAGGTAATGTAACTATAATCACAGCCAGAGTTCAGTGTCTATAGGTTTCTTCAGTCAGAACAGGGAATTTAGGTGTCGTGAAACAATAAAAGTTATCAACTAAAACTCAAGAGTTCTCTCTATCATTTTGGAATAGTGGGTCAGGAATATACTACTCAAAATGTGTGTTGAACCATCTATCACAAATTAATTTATTACCCAAAATCTAATGAAATTTTGAAGAAGGTAAAACTCATTTATTATCAAAAATGTCTCATTGAAGTGAAGAAAACTTTTCAAATCTACAACTGATGACTGGATATGAATTCAACATCAATTTGATAAAAGAGTACATGGTCATTTCATTTTATTTTGAATCTGAAATGTAGCAGTTCTTTTTCTTTAAGTCTTAAAAGTCTTTCATCATGTATTGATTGTTCCACTCAAGAAATATTTTTCACATCGGCCTCTATGTTGCTGTCTACTTATTTCATGATGTTTTCGTTTAGTCGGAAGAGACTTCGTAAGATAGGGTGGTTTGTTGGGACACATACATGGGAAATACGTCATCAGTAAGTTTGGGAATTTATTGAATAACATGATAATTAATAAATCTGCGAAATGTTGAATGCAGAGTAGTCTTTGGCGTTTCTCTATATAATGTCAACAACCATTGTTTTTTTCTTTCAGGATCGTTCGGAAACGAACTGTAGAAATAGTTACCAAAGTATATTAGTTGAATTGCTCTTACTATTGCATCCAGAAAAACAACAGCAGCGAGGCATCTTGGAAAATAGCTCAGAAAATCACTTACTATTATTCTTAAAATGTAGGTATAGGAAATTCTGAAGAAAATATGAACCTACAAACAGACATGAACATTCAGATTCATATATATCTCTCGTCGACAACCCCAAACATTTTGGATAATACTGTGTTAAAATTTCAATTATTCCTTCTTTGTTCGTTGTTGCTACGTAGACATTTTAAATTGAAATTAAAGCGATAAAGACGTTTAGTGCTTAGTACAATTAGTTTGAGCAATCCCGCGCTTTAGTTGATCCGAATTGGATTTTCAGAAGTTTACTAATGATGTTCGTGCGACTGAAACGTGCGTAAAGACGAAAATATAATAGATGTAAGTGTAAATGTGACTTATTTCTTAAGAATTTACATACCAAGGTCAAGAATCAATATTATACTATAACTTCATCAAAACTACAGACAAACGATACATTATGTTCTATATCCATCAATTTATGAGAGCTACACATATGGAGCGATATACTAATAGTAATAGTACCTACGTATGTACGTCATGTAGGTCGTACGAAATTTCGAAATTCTTTTTTTTTTATTATTTCTGGGTATGAGTGTGAGCTTTCACGTTAATTAATATACGAGTATATGAAATTAAAATTATCAATATTAAGATTTTTCAAAGTTCTTCAGTGAATATTAATACCTCATAATCGAAAAATGATTTTTTTAATTATGTACTGTTTTTTTTTTGGTGAATAGTAGAAGAGTGAATAATGAGAATGAATAATAAAGAGGGCATAAATATTACGCTTATGAGGTGCTCCTAGTGCTCGCGAGCACTTAGTGTTAGACATTTCAGTTGATTTCTCCCTGTTAATTAGAAAATAATTTTATTTTTAAATATATTATTATTTGCAAGTTTATTTTTGGACGCAACTGAAGTTAACTGAACACATAAGAGACCATATATTATCTCCAAGTGACTTTCTTTTTTTATACTTTGACTACACGAGAGGGAAACCTATAATGCTCGAAGAACATTGTGTGAGTTGGCGGTGGAATGTTGAGAGAGAAGGCATTCGAATTTCTCTTGAAGGTTTGGGGGGTTATAGCCATAGAGAAAGACCTGACTAGATAAAGAGTTCTACAACTTCGGTGTTTGATAGAAAAATGAAGAAGGGGTGACTAGTTTGAGCTCTTCTGGTCCGCCTATCTGTAATGTCACGTGTTGGAACAACAGACGAGATTTCTGATGAACACCGACCATGGAAATATCTATAGAAATGGGAGAGATCTCCCACCTTTCTAAGATGTTCTAGAGAGGTCAATGAACTCGTAAGTGTGATATCATAAATCAGACGAAATCTCTCTTCTGGATAAAATCCAAGAGCTTCAGCGTATGTTTGGGAGCCGAACTCCAAACGTGTTAACACTACTCCAGGGCAGGTCGAATATGTGCTTTGTAGATTATGAAAAGTTGCTGTGATGTAAAGTAGTTCTTGGCACGGAATAGAAAGACATTTATAGGTTAGTAGCTTATAAGTAGAAATAAATCATATAGGCCTGTAGTCGACTTGTGTATTAGAATTCGAAAAACTGAAGAAAACCAAGTGTGGTAGTATAAGAATATATCATGAGGAATTTTCTACTATTCATCTAATTTGATTGAAGTATTCGTGGCAAACGCCAAAGTGATGTTCAGAACGAGAAAACAACTAAAATTTGTTCTTATATGTTCAAGAAAAAATCTTGATCTATTTTTATTACATTTAAACTATCTATATACATTTACATGGAATTAATTTGAAAAATCAGTTTTACTAAATGATTTCATAAAGTGAACAAAACACACTTTCGAATAAAATTAAAATTCTAAGCATCGAAAAGAGTAATAATTAAGTTTTGATGTTGGAGAGTATCCAAATTAAAAATATACAATTGTGTAAATAACAAATAGAACGGTTTAGGTTGAATTATGAAAGTTCCTTTTCCAAAGATTTAAGTTACGTTTGATATGAAACAACTAATAGAAAGCAGTAGTTTTCTACATTCCTAGGCATGGTTATAGAATCAGCAATAATAATATTTTAATATTTAATCATATTTCAACCGATAATAACAATTACGTTATTTAAAAGTTGATAACGGATGAAAGAGATGTGTTCGTGGCCGAATGTTCAATGAACAATATGCCAAGAAAATTAGTTACACCATAATAAGAACTTCTCTTCGACAACGCAACTAGATGTTTAGATATGCATATAACTGGTTTTAACTACTGTATATGATACAGGTACTGATTATTAAGGTGTGATTAGGAAATATTCGCTTGTTTGTATCCATCAGTTATTAACAATCACCCGCAAATCACGACTGTACTGTTTATTACAGAAATTCCTGAATTCGTTTTCAAAAAACCTACGTTGACGATATATGTTGTTGTTTTCGTTCGTACCAATCAGCTATAAATAAGTCACAATTATGATTTCATATTCTGAGTTTATATCTCTGGAATTTTTACTGCACTAATAGTACAATCACAACACCCTTTCCACTATATGTTTTTAAAATCTAATGCGTATTTCGCTAGCTAAGCTAGCATCATCGGGGAAACAACTAAACTGTTTCAGTGATGATGTTAGACAAATGCGCTAAAGATTTGGAAAACGTATTTAGCGAAAAAGGGTTTTGCGATTTTACCTTTAAATGATCTTGATTTATTGAGCTCTTACGAAAGTCGTGGCTTTTTAAATTTTTATTTTCAGGTAACAATGTCATTGTTCTTTGTCGATAAACTGGTGAACAAAAATTGTAATTTTGTCGTGTCACATGGATTTTTATGATATTTTTTACTTTAATAGGTGGTTGGCAGTAATAACAAACATTAAAAAAAATCCAAGAATTTTATTCTCTTAAGTAATTTAAAATGTTTCTAAAAACAATGATCTCCTAAACCAAAAATGTGAAAAAGTTTTATTATGAAGTTACGATCTAAGATTTTCCAGCAAATTTAGCTCCTGGTTAGTTCCTTTTGATTGTCCAGCAGTAATCTGCCAACATATTTGGGTTCCATTTGCCCTGGTAACGTTTTTCCATCTTAGAAATGTCCTGATGGAACCTTCTCCGTGCTCATCGCTCATAGCCCCCAAATTCTCAGGAAATCAATCCAGGTGTGAGTTTATAACAAATGAATCTTGAGGGACATTTTGCAACCATAGACCTATTTATCTTAAGGAGACTAAAACTCAATTTGACTTGTCGCAATGATTACATGAAGTATGACAAAGAAAACCAACGGACCTCTCTGTCGTCGAGTCATAATTACTACTTATTGGCAACGCTGTAACTATGATTGAAAACTGGGTACCACTGGTGAAGCAACATCGCTTCGAAATAGCTACGAGAAATACGGAAGCTGTCAAATTACGTAGTACAGAACAAAGTCCCCATTCATGAAAGGTTTGCGGCGTTGTCGCCTTCTGATCAAATGATGCAATGGAATGAAATAGTTCTATATTTAAAAATTTAAATATTCTATAATTCGATTGTATATTCCATGTTACCATGAATTGTGGATTATTTTTCAGAGAAAACGACAGTATTGCTTCTAATATAACGAATAAATAATACTATGGACGTTTTTATAATAATTACAAATCTCAATCGGCACACAGAACAACTAATCCGGCAACAGCACATTCAATACGGCCATACTTGTAATATACAGCGGTCTGAGTGGCCCGAAATTTTGGCAATGTCTGATCGTGTTCAAATGTAAACAATTCTGTCTTCTTAGGATAATAGCTCTATGGTTGCAACCCAATGCTTGATAAGCCAACAATAGCTCGTTGACCAACTCTCTGTAGCTCTCACTCTTATGATTACCCAAAAAATTTGCAACAACATTTTTAAAAGATTTCCATGCTGGTTTTTTTGAATCGCTTAATTTTCTCCGAATACCGGATCTTTCCTTAACTCCCTGATATGAAGTCCTACGAAAATACCCCCTTTATCTTTGGGGAATTTGCCTTTACAAAATTCATGTATTTATATACAGCGAAACCAAAATACCGGTGATTACTCTCCAAGACTAGTTTTGTGAAATTTCTTGTTTGTTTTTTGAAAGTCACAAACCACCACACACATAACAAAAAGAGTTAGAGTCGTTACTACACATTCTCGACATGTCAACGCAGTTGATAAATCACAATATTTTGATGAATTTTTCTTTTCCTTTTCTATACCACATTGAATTTAGTCGATTTGTGAAGGTGGCTGACGATACAAGGTTACTTTCTTCTGATTATAGCTGCTGAAAATATCAGCTTCCAGTGTAAATATTTGGGAAAGTGTTTTGTCTGCGCATTGATCATCAGCAATAACTTTTATACCATCGGAAGCCGAGAATATATTTTTGTCTGTGTAGATTGGGAGTAAGTATGAAAAAATACAGGTAGGTATTATGATCCATTTCCGATCAGCAGGCATGCATATTCAAAATTAATATTCAAATGAATTATTATAATAGATAGCTCATCATCATATTCTGATAGCACGTCTTTCATATTAATACTTAATTAACCATGGGATAAACAGGGAAATTTGGAACTAATTCAATATTAATGATGCACGAAATAACACGCTTGAAAGAACATTCAATGAAAATTTTATGTACCATCGTTATTTCCGTAGAATTCGAATATTGGATTGAAATTGGGGCATCTGCTCTAAAATTATGAAATTTGAGTCAATTTCCTTTATAACCT
Source organism: Endomychus coccineus (assembly GCA_958510875.1). NCBI lineage: Eukaryota > Metazoa > Arthropoda > Insecta > Coleoptera > Endomychidae > Endomychus > Endomychus coccineus. Next base: position 172,869,393 of record OY294068.1, read on the forward strand.
AGTGTTACTAAAAGCCTATACCGTCATAATTGGAAGGTCTTCGTTCGAAATAAACTTTATTGAGCTTGTCTTTTGTTTTATACAACATAAATGAAATTCAGACTTATTGAAGTTGAAAAATGATTGTAACTAAGTTTGTGTATACACTTAAATTACATTAATTTCGGTCCGGATCAAATTTTCTAAAATCTGAAAATTATTGGATGAATTTTTCTAAAAATTGGGAGGGATGTTTTTCTTAAGAATATTGGCGAAGATCCATTGAGTTCTATTTCCTTGATGTTTGAGAAAGATTACAAAAATGACTAACATAAAACTAATACTAGATAACGGTAATCCAGATTGTTGGTAATCTTTAAAAACATGGGAAATATCATGTTATCCTTGAAAATCTTTTTTTGAATATTTTGAACGGAATGGAGATTTTACAAGAGCAGTATATTCTTGTGAAAATTACCATTTATGTTCAAATATATTAATTTGAAGGAATATATAAAATTGATAAAAATATGTAGTGACAACAACTTCTTAGTTGCAATATTATATTCAATTCAAAAATTAATTCTAACATTTGTAATAAAATGTTAATAAAACACAAAGTTACACATCAAATATTGACGATTTAATGTTGTACAAGCAGAAACTTGCATTTTATAATATTTTTCAATAAATCAAATAAAGGGTTCGATTCTTTTAGTTTCCGAAATCATTTGTTTTCGGATGTCTTCATTAAATTTCTATTTTTATTTTCAACTACAACCAACGTTAATAGTTTCGAAAGGTTAAAAACTATTCGAACTATCAAAATAAAATGCCCAGAAACTCCCATTGAAGCTTTTAACCCCCAATTTCAATTCCGAAATAATCTATCCAAAAGCGGTTGCAGGTTAAGAATTAAATTTGCACCTGCATTGCAGCAGCCGTGTAGTCGATTTGTTGGTATAACATTGATATTGAAGGTCTTAACTTCACCAATTTTAAATTCTGAAATAATTTATCTAAGAGCGATTGAGGTATCTGAATCTTCCTATTTAGCAGCCTTATGGTCGATTTATTGGTATGCATTCATAAACTTCATTGAATGTATTAATCTCACCAATTTCGATCCCGAAATTATTTATCTAAAAGCAGATATAGTTGAATTATTGCACCTTTTATGTTATTAGTTTTTAATTTAATAATGAACCTGTTTTTGATATTTTTGAAAATGTAGGATTTACATTGAATATTTTCAATTTAACATTTAAAAAGGTTGTATCTTACGAACTAAATGTTTGTTTCCACTAGCTTTTTGTTTCTAACTAAATTTAATACTATAAAAAATGAGGGGATCAAATGGGTGGTGGCCCCCTCTAAAATCCTATAAAAAGTGGGAACATGCCACTAATTTCAATTTATTGGCCTATGTTTACTAACACGCATTTCATTTTTATAAATAAACGTTGAACCGTTTCGGAGCAATATTAAAAAAATTTGTTATAATTTTAACATTAACAACCCGTAACTTTTTTGGGTATACTTTCGAGTGTAGGTAAGGCTCAAATCGACTTATTTCCACCCGTAGATATTGTGATAAAATTTATGATCAATCTTTTTGAGACACCTATATAAGGTGCTATAACTTCACCAAAGTTGATTATGTACCTAGTACTAAATAATGTTTATTCTAACGCAAAAGATCTGTTGTACGGAAATAATCACTTCCCGAAGTTACGTATGGCAGTGACTGCACAATCAAATATAGGGCTGGCTTTTCCTTCAGTGCTCTATGAAATTATTCGGTGTGCCATGATTTTGACTCCCCCCCCCCCACGCACTGTCCTCGATTGAAGTATTGAAGCTGTTCTCCGTCCGGATAGTAGATTTATGTCCCATTTCTTGGTATAATATTGCTAGAAATCTCCCTGTTAAAAAATAGTTCACAGTGGATACAATATAGCACTATACATGTTAGCCGAACATATTTTTAATATATGTTACACCATTTCTCAAATTTATCACTCAGTAATGACAAATATCCAGGTAATTTAGAAGGGATGGAAATATATAAGAGAAAAAGTAATATACTGAATTCAGATTCATCTCCGGCTGTGAGTAATCTCTTATATACCCTACCAGTTGATCCGGCAAACGTTGTTGTGCCTAAAAATACGAATTTGAGTCAAATCAAACCTCAAATACACATTTTCGTATATATTTCTACTCCAACGTCACCTACCTTGTCCATTTTTTGTGAATATATTTCGCACTAACATAATATATTCTGGGTATGTCTTTGCACCAACTTTGTTTCTGCTCCATATGAACGATCTGCTGAAAGTGACCAGCTGCCCCGTTCACTGCTTTGCAAAGGTACACTCCATAACCGCTTTCTCATCTAGAGCCCCTATAACATCCAATGAAGCCAGAGGCGAGACAGACACAGTTTGACGCAATTAATGGAAATCTGGCAAAGATTTTGAAATGGGGATTTGATAATCTGGTAGAGTTTAAAGCAATCTAAACTCAAACTTGCGTCTTTTCCAGGAATAAGGCGGATCCCACAATCCCTACTATGATGATATCAGGTACAACTATTCCTATGAAGTCTTCCATATCCATGCACGGGATTACCACTAACAGCACTCGTGGGACGGTCATGTGAGGTCCATTGCAAAAACCGCTTCACAAGAACTGGGTTTCTATTCTGTGCCAAGAGCTACTTTTCATCCCAGCGGCTCCCTATAACCTACAAAGCACTTATTCAAATTTGCCTGCCATGGAGTACTGGTTACATGTTTAGAATTCGGTTTCCAAACATACGCTGAAGCTCTTAAATTCTATTCAGAAAAGCTATTCGCCTGATTGATTTGATGATATCACACTATCAGGTGGGAAATCTCTCCCTTTTCTATAGATATTTCCATGGTCAGTGTTCATCAGAAATTTCGTCGTCTGTTGCTCCACCATGAGAGATTCCAGATAGGCGGACTAGACGAGCTCAAACTAGTCACCCCTTCATTGTCAAGCTCGAGACCTGCCGAACTTCTTCTTACCAGACTTCATCTTTTTATCGAACTGCGAAGCTGTGGAACTCTTTACCTAGTGAGGTCTTTCCCTACGCCTATAACCCCTAAACCATCGAGAAAAATTCGAATGCCTATCTCCTCTCCCTACATTCCATCGCTGGCTCACACGATGTTCTTCGAACATTATAGATTCCCCTTTCGTATATAAAAAAATTATATAGTTTTTGCCCGAGAGCTACGCCTGCAGAAACAGCTAATACCCCGGGACGTTATTCCGAAGTTTCAATAGTTGATGAAAATATTTCTAATGAATAGAAACAGCAGGGATATCGATATCTAATGGTCTGTCGCGGACCTTATGTGAATGTCAATGTATCAGCTGTCTGTCATGTAAACCTGTCTTGGTTATGTGTTGTCTGTCATAAACAGTCTGAACTGTGATAATGATTTAATCTATGGATCTGTCTGTCATGTAAATTGTACGTGCTGTCAGAAAAGTGAAATATATCGTTTCCAATAAATTTTCTTTTGCGCTTTTTGCTGAGTTTAAGTTTTTAAAATTATATTGAAAGCATTATCTAATAGTATGCCAAATTTCGAATGTATACGTCATGTAGAAGCGGGTTTTATTTTCTGGAGCAACATACTTTCAGCTTTATATGTATAGAGATTAATTCCAAAAAGTACATTTTGATTTCTAATCTAGGTTACTCTAATGATGGATACTTGGTCCTCAGTACTTTAACAGCATTTTTAGAGGATAAGGGTGATTGATTTCTTATATTTCTTTTATAATCAGTTTTAGAGCCCACTATTGAAGATATTAACCCCACCAAATTCAATCTTGAATCTAAAAGCGGTTGAAGTATTGAATCTGAATCTTTGTCTTTAGGATCACTGCAGCAAATAGGTCAACTTCTTGGATTCAGGTGCAATACTGCTTTAGAGTAGGAGGGTATTTATTTCTTTGTCAAAAATTCTTTTTTCATATGGAATCGAAATAATATCTAAGATAAATAATATTCGCATGTAATAGTCCAGGAAATAAAGGTTTTGAAAAGAAAAATTTGATGTAAAAGGCCGATTTTGATGTGTGAGGGCTCATTCGATTCGTTTTGACCTCTAGATCAGAATCTGCCACAGCTACATAGGGGGAAATTTGTCCTATTGTTAATAAACAATAAATAATGGCCAATAAATGGCATGTTTTGACATAAAAAAAAATTGAAAACGCTGTTTTCCATCGATTTTAAGCGGGTAAGATGAAAATTTTCGATTATTTAATCAATAAAAAGTGTAATTTTGGTGTTTTTAACAATTACGTTGTTATCTATTTGTTAATAAACAATTTGTTAAAAATATCCAAGGTTAGAGTCATTTTCAGCTAATTTGAGGTCGCTGAACACAAATTTGATATTACTTTTTCATTTGACTATCAATTTTATTAGTTAATTAACAATTTGTTAATTAACAAATTAGTTAATTAACAATTTGTCAAAAACATGCCATGTATTGGCCATTATTTATTGTTTATTAACAATAGGACAAATTTCCCCCTATGTAGCTGTGACAGATTCTGATCTAGAGATCAAAACGCATCGAATGAGCCCTCACACATCGGCCTTTTACATCAAATTTTTCTAATTTGGGTCGATTTTGTACTTTATTTCCTGGACTATAAGGCGTCTTATTATTATAATGAAAAAAATACAGAAAACTTTGAATCGGGTAAGGTATATGGAGCGGATCATGATGGAAGGAACAATTGCTATTATTTGTTATTGGAGCGTTATTTTGGTTATTCATATTCAGTTATTGAATTTTTAGATGAAGAGTTAAATTTAAAAAAAATTCCGAGATATTTTTGAAAAATAGGAGGAATGTAGGTACTGTGAGTACGTTATAATACCTTCATCAGTTCTTAATTTTGGAGATGCCTGGTTAAATTAAGAAAACAACGTTTTTCAAGTGAATATTTTATTGTACATATTAATTTATGCCATTCACATATAATTACATGATTTAAAAACATTGCGTGTAAATACTTTTTACATGAGTACGATGTCTACATTTCACTGAGACTATTTCTAATTCTAGTTTTATGAACATGTTGCACTTTCAGTAAATATACGCAGATTCAATTATCTTATTTTCATCTCTCACTTCTCGAACTTACATTGTCTGGGAAACAATCTCTTCATAACGTTTCACTGGCTGAGAATCTTCAATCGTCTTCAGGTGAATACCAGATTCTTAGCAATTGAAACAAAAGAAGAAATTTTTTTGAAACAATGGAAGTTGTTGAAGTCTCCACATATTCTACCATCTTTAAACCAATCTTCTTTTATTGGAACAGATATCACTTTGTACAAATCTAAAATATTCTACAATATTCTCCAAGTAACTAATATGCTTCGTTAGGCAAAATTTCTGAATCACAAACTATTTTACAATTTGCTCTCTTTTTAAAATTTCGACAAATTTATTGCAGAATATTGTTGACGGTGATAAATATTATACGAAATATGATCATTCATTTGATATGAAGACCATAAACTATGATACATAATTTATGAGACAAAAAATGAAAAAGTTTCATAAATTGCAATCAATTCTAAATATACACATTTATATACAAAAATATGGAACATTTACAAAGTGTTAAACATGAATAGAAATATATTTGACTCACATAACCTTGACAAATTCATCCGAATAGAACACCGAGGGTTAAATTACTAATTGTTTAATTATTCCATCAATAAAAATTATTCGATGGTGCGGAAAGTAATTGAACGGTGGAAATAAATTATGCTAATTTCAGACTGATTGTTGCAAACGGTATTCCTCATTTACCGGTTGGCATGGAATAATTTCTTACGTTTAATTCACAACCTTGATTCAATTATTTGGTTTAGTTCCAATATCCTTCTCTTATCCATACCAGTTAGGTAGATATAATTTCTTAAAGTTCTACTTTATTTTATAGGTTATTGAAATAACAGAATCAAAATATCGATTCCAACAATATTCATTCAATGGAAAACAAAAATAATATTATCTATGGAAAATTACATCATAGTGGTAACGTGAATTTAGAATAAGAAGTATATATGGGTGAGGTAGTAGGCTCACTATAGATTAAACCATATTATTAAGTCGCAATAATAGGTATTTGTGTTGGAACCCTCCATTCGACTAGTACAACCACTAGATATTACAATTCCCAAGCCAGAGACTACCATTGGTCAATCCCAACTGAAACTGTGATATTAGCATATTGATAATTTTTTGCACAAGATGTTGATTGGATTGATTTTCTTATTTTCCTCAATGAAAACACTTTCGTATTGGGTTGGAAGGTGGAAAGATTTTTGAATACACTAAATTATGTATTGGTCATCTCATTTGGATGTGTAATCATTCAACATCATATATTTTTCCTTACACTGTAGATGTCTTGAGAGCTTAGCGGTTAGTTTCATCCCATAGAGGTTGATTCTAAGTTTTGTATGGACATTGTGGCAACATATGTTTTCTACAGTACAACTTTTTTATTAAGATGTATGCCAGATGGCATGGGAGGTAATGATTCAAGTTATTAACTTTTAGCGCATGTGAGAAGAAGCGTTGAAGTGTTGTTTTAGTCCTAGACCATGACTAACTGCAGTATGTGGATTTTATTACTTCCTTCAAAATGACGCTAATCCCTAAAAGGAGATTCTGCAACTTCTTTGGTGTGACGATAAGGCTTAATTTCTTTCTATGTTTCCATATCTTATCACATCCCTCCCTTTTCTGAACAACCCATGGAAAGTTTAGGCATTTTCAGAGAACTGGCAATATATGTATGAGCTCCTGGTAGACCTTTTTTAAGGACCCGTTTCGTGTTCTGATAGGAGTGTACGTTCTCCAGAAAGCTATGAAGTTAAGACGTCAGATTGATGAAACGTCTATAACTCACCAGTCTGAGTATGACATTGAATGTCCAAAACGATAGGGTTTACTGATTAAAGTTACAATTAGTTGTGAGTCCTATTTAGCCTTAAGAACAAATAGAATTCACCCATAATACGAGTATGCGCTGGAACTATAATAGTCCATTCAAAAATAGCAGAAAAGTGGCTCAATTTCTGATTTGCCAGTTACAGGTGGATTCTGAAAAAATTTTTTTGCATATTGTTTGATTTGGTGCAAAATGGGCAAAGTCCTCCACCGCTCCTTATAAATAAACAATAAATTTATTAACAATCAATTGATGAAGTCAATTCGTCTAAGGATTTATTTTGGGTCACTAGTTTCGAATCCATGTTGAATAAATTATAACACCCTTTTATTCGTTAGTATACCATATGCTGATGAACAACAAACTTTGGCCTCTAAATGTAATTTCGGGGTTTTCGAAGTCGTTGATCACGAATCCGAGATCAAAAATATTGATGAACCTTTTATTTGTTAATTAGGAATAGATAATAAGCAACATTTGCAAAATGGTGTTTTCGAGGTCGCTGATTACGAATCCGAGGTACTTTAATATTATATTAATTAGCAATAGTTAATGAATACAATTTTTTTCTACAATTATTGAGAGTTTTATGTTAACTTCACGTGCCTTAAAACAGTAGCCATTCTCAAACGGAGAATCAATTTGAAGTAAAAAAAGGAGGGCTTAGTTTAGGGTTAGTACTTCAACACGTTTTTTTTTTACAATAACTTGCTTTAAACAACCGTATATAGATTTAAAGACCTAAATTTTGGGTGTGTGCAAAGACGTCGGCACAGTTAAAGTGGATAACAGTTACAAATTATAATGAATATCGGAATGAACCTAAATACATAATATCAAAGGCATATCATTTTTTTACAAGTTGATAGTCTCAGTTTTCCAAAATATTCATTTATTTATGAGTTATTGATGGAAAAACTATTCTTTTTTACGTCAAGCGCTATTATTTAAACCAATCCCATTATTGAATGAAGCAACAATATTAACTAAAAACATCTAGAGGCTTAGTTATTAAATCAATATGCATTTTGATTTTTTTCGCTACCTTCTTCTTAATGGGAGATATGTAACTTCAAAGGTCAAAATTGGGGGGCATCACATCGCATCGATACATCAATAAGTGTCCAAAACTACAAATTATAATGGGTATTAAATAGAATGGTACTTTAACTTTTTCAAAATACTCTTTTATTTAATACCTATTGATAAAAAGGTTCGAAGCTCCAAATTTTGGGTGCGCGGCAGTTCATCTGCACCCCTAACAGTTAAAACTTACAATAGATATCAAAATGAAACTAAATACATATCAAAGATATTGTATTTCTTAACAAGTTGCAACAAGTTTCAAATCCATTCATTGTTTATGTTTGACTGTATATAACTTTTTGATACTAGTGCAAGATAGAAAAATGAGAATAATTAGTTTTTAAGCCCGCGTCACTCGATCGATAATCAATTTTTCCAGCAAACACTTTTTTGCCAAGTCTATACGAGTAATACATTTCATTCTAGAGCGACTTTTCCCCTCCCACGCAGGATGGTAAGGCTGGAAGCACTATTTCTTTTTTACTTTTTTCAAATTTCTAATGTGTTTTAAGTTTGTTTATTGGTGTAAATAGTTTATATACTCTATATATTTTTGGTACACATATAAAGCATACTTGCTTTAGGTTCGTTGAATTATTAGCTGTTTTTTTCGCATTTTTCGCAATTTTGTAGGATTAGTAATCAGCGACCTCGTACACCCTCTAGATAACATTTTGACGTAAAATAAATCATTCGTTCATTTTGGCCAAGCAATTTTTTGGGTGGATTCTGCATTATACACCAAACCAATTAATATGCAAAAATATTTTTTCTTAATCCATCTGTAACTGGCAAATCAGAAGTTGAGTACGTTTTTTACTGAACTATAAGTTTGAAATGATTAAATGTTAGTTGGAAACCAAAATGTATTCGCAAATTAATACCAGTTGTGATTCAATGAAAAACGTTACAAAAGTAAAAACGAAAGAGGCGCCAACATGCAAACCTTCACTGAATTTATTTTAGGACTGGCATTATTTTGGTCATAATCACATCGACGGAGTCAAGTATATTTCTAGTTTTATACTCTCGAGATTTAAATATTGCACGGTAGAAAACAATCTATTTCATATTTACATTGGTTGTGAAGTGTAAGAAGATAAATAAGAAGTTTCATGTGCCTGAAAATAAAATATGACAAAATCAACAATTTACATGGAACTAATTCGATGCTTTTACAAATTTGTACATTACTCAATTAGAAGTTTAGACCACGTTATCGTTGCTATATGAATTTCAGATAACGAATAAATGTCTGTTTTCGTTTAATTCTCAAGGTCGCAACGCTATTAACAGAGGATCTTAATTTTATTGTGCATTAAACGTGTTTATTAAACAGATTCGATGTTGAAATTAGGAAAACACAATTTCCTCCAATGTACTCGTACTTTCCGAATATTCATACACAAATATATGTTTCCTTCAATGTATTTTCATTCCTCAGAAATAATACGTGTTACTTATAAGCTAGCGCAGTATTCATACGAAGTTATGCTCTCTAACTTATTTCGAGAAAATGGTAAAATAGAATTCAAACTGATTGTTGCTTCATTTTGAATTTCAACTAGATCTGTTAATTACTATAAACCGGTAGCTGAACCGGATGTTTAAATTGCTATAGACAATTTTTTAATTCTTAGCTCTTAGGGTGTCCGGAAATGGCATGTACAACGGAAAACCACAAGTTCCTCGGCGAAAATATGATGACTTGACTCGACTTTCCTATATACAAAGCTTAGTTTGGGCGCTAGAGGGCTTCAGAAATCATCAATTTTTTTACATTTTTTCAAATAAGTCGAAAAATCTTTGTTAGATTTTATTAATTTTCTTAGCCATGCATTTGTACTTGCAAATTACAGCTTTTTATGGAAGATACCCTAATTTCGTAAATTTTTGTAACCCCTTTATAATCACTACCAATTTTTTTTTCCGGATAGTTCCTTTTATTTAGAAGCTATTTACTTTCTTACAAAATTTAAGTTTGGGAAACGGTTTATCCACAAAAAAATATTTTCTAAATCCCTACAAGCCTGAATCAGTAATTGTAACTTAACACTTATAAAGTTTATATTAAAAGTTGGCTATGACTTAGAGAGCCACCTAATTGGCTTATATTACAACAAATGTTCAAAATTGCCACCATTTTCTTATAAACATGCGTTAATTCTACGTCGAAAATTAAGTTGTACTCTTCGTAGTGTAGCGGGATTCCGAAGGGTGTTGGCAACATTTAAAATTCTGCAATTTAAGTCTTCCTCGTTTTCAATTGGAGAGGAGTAAATTTTTGTTTTCATGGCACCCCATAAAAAAATCTTTGTGTTAGGTCCATTTTACTCTTTCAATCCACCGATTTGTATAAATCGTACTCTAGTAGAGTGGGTAATGTTTGTTGCAAAAAAATTAAATAATCATTTCCATTTAAGTTATTTGGTATAATAACTGAACCTAATAGGAAATTGTCAATAATTCCTTCCCACATGCTTTTAATTCGTGTTGGTAATGAGTAACTTTTGTTGCATGGGGATTTTCATCAAAGTAAACGTGCTCATTATGTAAGTAAGTTACACCGGATCTTGTAAACGGAGCTTCGTCAGTAAGTAACATTCTCCTATGAAAATTTGGAGTTTCTGCTATATGATTTTCAATAAAATTGCAAAATGTTAAGCGGGATTCTGGATCAATAGGTAATAAGTCTTGAATTTTTTGAACATGGTATGGATGTATGAGTTGTTCCTTTAAAACTTCATTAACAATTGATTTGGGAACCGCTAATTCGAGTCCCAGGTGTCTAGTACTTAATCTTGGATTTTCCTCAAGTTCGTGGCTTTAAATATCCATTTTCATGAAGACGTCTAACAATGTTTGCAAAAGTTTGGTGGTTTGGCCCTAGACAGTTAGGAAACTTGTCCTTGTAGATTCGAACACTCTCGCCACCATTGCATTCACAAAACCCAAAAACTAACAACATATTCACTTGTTCGGCATATGAATAATTAAAATTTATGAAGACTCAGAGATAAACCGAAAAAAGAAAAATACTGAACACAGTTCAGTTTAAATGACATTAAAGTAATATGCTCTTTTTTAGTTGTCAAATTAATCATAGCCAACTTTTAATAAAAATTTTATTTGCGTTAAGTTACAATTACTGATTCATCCTTGTAGGGATTTAATTGTGGCTAAGCCGTTTGCCCAACTAAAATTATGTAAGAGAGTGAATAGTTTCTAAATAAAAGTAACTATCCAGAAAAAAAATGATAGTGATTATACAGGGTCTTAAAAAAAATATGTGTGCATAATTTATCGTGACCATGTTTTTAAACATCCTGTATTTTTCAAAATCAGGGTTTCTTCCATAAAAAGCTGTAATTTGCAGGTACAAATTCGTGGCTAAGAAATAAATAATATCTAACAAAGATTTTTCACCTTATTTAAAAAAATGTAAAAAATTTATCATTTTTGAAGCCCTCTAGCGCCCAAAGTAAGCAACTTTTTTTTGGTAAGTTGAGTTAGATCATCATATTTTCAGTCAAGGAACTTGTGGTCTTCCGTTGTACACGCCATTTGCGAACACCCAGTATATTAAATTAGTAAATATAGAATCGTAGCTCTAGACATCACCATAACGGAATTTGCAAGAGTTAGAAGTAAACGATCCAGAAAGGATAAAATTTTCTGCGAAAATTTCAATTCATCTACAGTATTAATTATTTTTCTAATTCATTTTCCCCCAACTGAATTTTTATATCAGTAACTATTTGGGAAAAAACTGACAGAAATGAAAACTGAGTAAAGTGACAAAAAACAACGGAGCGGGATTGAATCTATCTTTACTTTGAAACTAGCTGGAAAGGAGATTTTCACCTATAATCTCCCTAGTGCTTGAATTATTTCCGGAAATTTTTCCGAAGGAACGCATTTCCTAGAAAAATGCGTGACTGAGGAAAAATTTCCGGATGTTAATTCAAGGACGCTTCGGTAAGAAAATTTCACACCTAAAATTTATTTGAAAAAAAATTAAAAATAATAGTAGAAAAAACAAATGTACCTCTCACTTTAGTAACATAGAGGGAATTCAGTTTTTCGAACAGAATATTTATCCTTTTGTTACATTCAATTTAACATTACTAAACTCTGAGGAAAAAGTTTTTGCTATGAAAAATGATGCCAATAGATGGTTTGAATGGAACTATAATATTCCAGTTTTGGATAGTATTATTTGTGAAAAAAAAATGTTCCTCTTACTTTAGTAACATAGAAGGCATCCAATTTTTCAACTCAAACATTTATCTTTGGACTACAACTAACTTAATGGTACTAAAATATAAGGAAAGTACGTTTTTGTAAAAAAACGATAAGGATATCCGGCGTCTATGGCAGTCTTTTAATGATTCGTAATAAAACATAACCACAGTCAAGTAGGCTTAGGCTTGTGATGTCAAAATCGTCTCTGCTATACGTCACGTTGACAGCTATTTCTTAAACGTGCTTCTTTAGTTCACAATAATTAAATCATGGCAGTAAACAATCAAGAAACTAATTTTAAGCCCTATGGTGTTTGTAAATCTTGCTCTGAAATAGGGGACATTAATATGTTTCATAAAAAGTATTTGCAATGTTTAATGGAAAAAACTGAATTAATCCCCATCAAGAAAACCTCTTCTCAGCTATCCAGAAGATTTTGGAGGAAGATATCCCATCCCTTTTAAGAAAAACCAGAATTCAGCAAAACAAAATTGCTTCCAAATATTACATATATTATATTAAACATAGACATCTGATAGAAGTGGAAAGGGAAGATAACCATTATCCTTGTTATTCTCCATTACGAAGAGAAGAGTTACAATCAGAATTCCAAAAATATTTAGCCTTAATGAAAGAAATATTTGCTAAATAAATATTTGTATTTATTTAGTATTATAAAATGAATAACAACATTAAATACCAAAATTTGACCCTGCATACTGATTTTCGGATCATATGATAGCTGTCAAGAAAAAATTTCCACTTATTAATTTTGTTCGCCTAGCTTGGCAGGAGGAGAAAAATTTCCGAAAAATTTGAAGGTTGTCATTGGTAACTGTCGAAATGAAAGTGTGTGATTGGCTTAGAATGACAGGTGTGAAATTTTGCCATGAATTGATATAGTTCAGATAAGTTGGTATCGAAAAATAGTATGTTGATGATTGAGACTTAATTAGTTGATATTTTATTACCGTCATTTTTGAAATTCCTAAAATGTTCTTTGATATACTTAAAATATTCCTAGTTCTTTGATCGACGTGACACTTAATTTAGTATATTCATATTTTATAAATAAGAAACCTAAATTAGAAAACAAAAGTGCCTGTTTTTAGTTGTTGTTTTCCAATTTAGTTTCGTCTAATGATGGCTACTTCTTGTGAGAGTTTATTATTTATAGTGTTATAGTGTATACCCAGTGTGAATTCTTTTATAGTTTATTAGTTTCTTATTTTATTGATCCTAAATATGGGTTGAATATTAAATTTGAAAAATAGATTATTAAATTCATGTGTTATACCTCCTAGAATATTAACTGAAAATTTTCAATTAGGTGTTATTTCCTGGAATGGTTGGTTTTTTATTTTGTTTGTATATTGATTTATCTAATAGCAATGAAGCACTATAATGTTCTGCAATTCTTTTTCATAGTTTTATCAACTTTGAGAAACTTTCACTACTGTGAATTAAACTTTCGAATATCTTATAAATATAGGATTTCCAAATTTAAAGTTGCTGTTTGAAATTGGAATCTTCCAAGTTTCATCAACATACTCAATGGTCAGTATGACTCCACTAATTTCTCTTATGAAGTAGAAATGAACCATCAACTTCCATTTTTAGACCTCAAAAGTATAAAGGATCGTTCCACAACCTTCGATAATCATAGAAAACCTACTCAGCCGATTTAGAATCAGATGCACCATATAAAGAGTTCAAATTTAAGTTTGCTTTTTGAAATTGAAATAGAGAGCATGAATTATTATTTCTGGATATCTCTCTTCTTTGGGTCTCTATATATAATAGAAGAATTAAAAAACCGATACTGCACTATACATGTTTAAAGAAGTATTCAGAATATTATCTCTACAAATAGCATGTGGTACTCTGGTACTGGTATCTATAAAACTTATGCTAGACCAATAATTATTGGATTCGGTTCATGAATATGGAGAATGCTGGTCTTGTGCGGGATCAAATTCTAGTGGAAAGTGATCAAAAGAAATCAACCCGAATGCCATACGGCGCACGAACGACTTCGGATCTTTAATGTAATACATTCCTAAGTGGGTAGACCTAGACTTCTAGAAATTTGAATAACTATTTAGTGACGATTGAGTTGATATATTTGTGTTAAGTGATGATGCATGTTTGCGAGGTCATTCATTGAAACTAAAACATGAAAACTTCAGAACTGTTAGTAGAAAGAAGTTTTTGTGTAATCGACTGTTTGAATCATGGAATAGTCTAAGTTCGGCTTCAGTTGATTCTACTTCGATTAATTCTTTCAAAAATGTGGTAGATATCTGTTTTCAACGAACCTTAAGATCATATGTTCGAAAAATGTCGTGTGAGCCAGCAGTGGAATATAGGGAGAGGTATTTTTCATGAAGTTCGATAAAAAATTAAGTTAGGTAGGAAGAAGGGGTGACTAGTTTAAAGAGCCTATTTGAAATCTCTCGTGGGGGAACAACATACGAGATTTCTGATGAGCACCCACCATGGAAATATCTATAGAAAAAGGAGAGATCTCCCACCTTTCTACGATGTTCTAGAGAGGGCATTGAACTCGTAAGTGTGACATCATCAATCAAAAGAATAGCTCTCTTCTGGATATAATTCAAGAGCTTCAGAGTATGCTTGGGAGCCGAACTCCAAACATTTGAACAGTACTCCAGGCAGGTCAAATCTGAGCTTTGTAGACTATTCAATCACTGTGTACTAGGGAGGGCCTAAAATTACATTTTAAATTTATATTTCAAAGTAATATTGCAATATCTTTGAAACGTGCATTTTACTTTGATTTTTTTTAATTCCTACTCTTTCAAAAAGCAAGCAAATAAGAATAGAGCTACCAACAGTAGGTATTGTTTGCGAGTAATGTGGCATTTCTGACAGATCGGCACCTGTGATTGCAACTACAGTATTGAAAGATATAGTGATTGTCACAAAAATAATGATCCCTCTAAAATAATTTGATAAAAATGAAGTAAAAAGGGTGCGCCAGAAAACCAGAAATAGACTTAATCAGGAGTTTCAAACTGAAAACTGAAGGTATAAAACCCTACTTGGATGGCAGGAAAGATGAAATTTTAGTGCTTGAAAAGAAGCATGATAGATTATATAAGAGACGTAGGTATTGTAGAAGAATATGTATCCCTTATTGAGGAACCAAAATCACTTTACATAGGACAGGTTACTTCAACCAAAGGTTCAGCCAAGTCAATTGGAAAAGCAATAATATATGTTTTTGCTGTAAACAACTTATGTCTAGACAGTTAAGTATTTAGTGGCCATTTCGTTGTAAACACATGCCTTAAAAATGGCGTAATTAGATACTTCGAAACTAAATTAAAACGTCTGTTACAGTGGTTTATTTGTGCATTACATGATAATGAGTTACCCTTGAGGAATTTTTATTTGAACATTTGGATGGTGCTATAAGTCTTCGTAATTTTTCTATATAATATTTGCAAAGTTGTGTCAAGTGGCGAAGTCAGTGCAAGCTTAGCAAATTGTAGTTCCCAACCGTGTCGAATTTATAATTAAATTGTATCCACCAATTTGCAAACTTAACTCACAACACAAAGAAGTTAGCAAAATTTTGAGTTATTCTACTGGTCAGAATTTGATGAAACTCCACCACCAATTTTAGCTGATTTACCAAATGATTACCTCAAGAGTTTAGTCATTGATGATGATTCCAGATCCAGACCATTAGTTATATTTCGTTATTTAAGGTTTTTATTATCATAAACATATTTGTGTAGATTTCTTCTTCAATACATAATTTATACCTGTAATTGTTTTATTATGTTTACAAAAATAACTATAGTATAATTACAAATATTTATTACCGATGCAACTAAAATGGTGGTAAAGATTATAAGACGTGATTTAAAAAAATTTTCAAAAGATATTTAAGTGTTGGTAAAGGGGTGAAGATATTTTCGGAAAAATTATAAAAAAGGGGCAACTACAAACGTCAGAAGACAACTATCTGTTGATGGGTATTGCAGATCCCTACTGTTATTTGTCTGAGTAATAGTATTATTAAATCCTCAACCTTATCATTATTATAATAATAATATATCCATCAGTCTGACTAGGTTTTCTCTTTTGTATGATCGTTGAAGGTTATAGAATAATGGAAGTTGTTTGTTTATTTCTTCTTCATAAATTGAATGTGATTTTTGAATATGTTGAGTAAATTTAGAAGACACGTTATCCAATTATTGTGAACACATGGGCTATGTATGTATCTATACGAATTTTCGGAAGTTAATTGTAATGTTTGTTTTGAATATTTCTCAGCGTACCCTGGGGAAAAATTTGCAAGAAATCGAAGCAATGGATTCACCTGTATTTTATTTAATCCAGAGGTCAGATTAATTCACCCCACAATCTTGAAACCACGTTGATTGTTGAAAGTTGTTAAAAAAAATAAGAGTGCAGAAATAGGGTTATTACTCATTAGTATGATTTGAAATTTGAATATTTGACTCACTAGAATGCTTGGAAGCAGCCTCATACATATAAAAGAAATTTGATTTCTCAACATGTATCGAAAAATATGATTTAATGTCATTTATCAGATATCATTGAAATTGAAAATGGAAAGCGAAATCCTAAAGCATTCTTCCTGTGTCAACCATATTTCGCCTTGTGCTTCTTTTTTGATAATTTTTTACTTTTAATTTAATTTATTAATTAATTTATTCAATTTAAAATTATGGGCACTATTATTCTTCCCTTTCGAAGTATTCAATGCAGTTTGATATGAATACCAATGTTCAATGAAATTTTCAATATTAGTAATAACGAATAAACATGTCTCATTTTAGTTTTATCTATGTTATTCCAAGGCAGATAAGATAAAAATATCTGTACAAAGCACGTCATCAGGAGTATGATGATACATGAAGGTAAATTGTGGATACAGTTGAAGTAGAATTTTATTAACCATTGAATGCAAATATGTTCATTATTTGCTCAATGTCAAATCAATATTCTGAGTTTAACATAGTGGTTTATAAGTTTTTCAATAGCTTTCTTGATTTATGAAGTGAATTAGAGCAATTAACAATGAACCAGATATTGAATAGAACGTTCCTTCATTACATCATGAAGAAACTTATCATTTGTTGCTCTTGAAAATAAAACGATCTCAGAAACTTATTTACAAAGTATTGCTGAATTTGTGGAAAAGTTCAATTTTGCTCCATGAACTTCAAAATGTAGTGCATAAGTAGATTTCCATCTTAATTTAGAATGTGAATAAATTCACAACCTTTTGATTATTTTTCTTGACTCTAATCATTCAACGACTTCAAATACTTGAAACGTTGTCTAATTTTAAGGAATTACTAGATTAATCCATGCTTAGTATTGTACTTTAATGAATGATTTCACATGGATGTACAAAACAATTATTGACATATTCGTTCAGTTGTTTCGTACACCGAGGTTTAAAAATTCTGGAAACAACGATTAAAGGATCATTGGATTATTTCAAATCAATTACTTTTGTAATATAGATTATTATAGATTAGGATACAAACTGCTTGTTAGAATCAAATTGATGAAGAAGTGTTTTTTTTCTTCAAAACAGTTTATCTAATCTATGAAGTAATTGAAAAAAAATACGTATTAACTACGTAACTACCAATATTGGACCCTCTAGAAAGATCTATCGACCTACGATAAGCACAAAGGAAGTTAGGAGGATAATTTATGAAATTTATAAAAATGTATTTTATGAATATCATAAAAATTATTCCTCCGTTCAACTGAATAACTGTACTTTTAGATTTTTTATTTTGATTTTAAGTTTAAATAAAATTTCTAATTATGAGTCGGAAAATTAATTCAAAAATTTACTTTCAAATATATTTGTTTGAATATTTCTATAATATTTTTTGAAAAATTAACGGAAATTGATTACATTCATGAACTATACACAGTATGACCAAAAGTTTGGTATATTCCCAAATAATATAACTTTGCCTATGGTATCTTAAAATTGTTGTCGATATTAATATATCATCGTTTTCATATTCTGCTGACATTGTATTTAAACATTATTCCAGTTATTTTTCAATTTTAATTCAATTTGTACAAAAAATTCTAAAAACATGATATATATCAATATACTCATTTACCTCATGCTGTAACAATGATAATGTCTTTTTAATCCAGATCAGATTCAGTCCAGATAAAAAGACCTTATATATATATATATATATATATATATATATATATATATATATATATATATATATATATATATATATATATTATTTAAACTGATCACACACAGAGTAATTACTTTGTTACTTCAGGGCTTTAATCAGAGCGATATCACTAACATTGTCAATGACGTGAAGTATAGCCCTAGAACTGGTAGAAATCGGCTCAATACCGGCAGGTAACAATGATGGCTAGAATAAATCTTCTGGAATCTACAAGTGGTATATCCAAGGATTTTGCTAGAAAGAATGTAAATTTGCATAGCAGAAGGCACTCACGTGTTCTCAAACTTACCCTTCAACACAAAAAATTGAGATTGCAATGAACTGAAGAAATAGTGGATCATGGTCTTAACTAGAATAACATTATGTTCTCTGATGGAACAAGAACTGGCTCGAAGAAGAACACCAGTTTGGCAGGTCGACAAGTCCGACTGGGAACAGTGTCCTGTTTGAAGCTGATACTGTTATGTTTTGGGGTGGTATTATAAGGAGACGGAAGTTACTGTCGCCTCATACATTGGAAAGTTTTTAATTTTCGCAAGCACAACTTGACAGCATGCCACATCGCATACATGCATTTTCACAGGTCCATGGAGGAAATACTGATTATTAGTATAATTTTTGAGATGATGTCTGTGTGTGCGTGTTTTTGTGTAGAAACCGTCGTCCTATGAGTTTGAAATATTGCCAATTGCTCTAAAGTGGTCAAAATAGGAGCTGTATTGTTTTTGGCCACGGTAGCCCCAGTTTTAGGGTTTCGTTTTTCGAATGGAATTATAGAATGTTGTTAAACCACAATGGCAATATTGTTCTTCTGCTTAACCTGCAGAAGGGTTCGAAATACTCATTTTAAGATTCTAGTGACGTCATCGATATAGTCTATTTTATGTGTGTTCACTCTGTAGCAAATTTTGATAGGTCATCTGTCAGTATAAACCATAGAGCTGAAAAATACTTTATATAACCATTCAACACAATTTCATTGTTACTTAAGGTCTTTCATTAGCTGTTTCTAAGTCATTTCCTATATATTTTCTGTTCCTATAATTATACATTTGACATGTCCGAAAGCTATTTCCGTAACAACTACCTGTGTAATATACTAATAGAGTTCACAACTGTGGATACACTATAACACTAATACATACGAAATAATCACCCTTATCCACTAAAAATACTGTTAAGTAAGTACTTTAATAAGATATGAATAAGATTTAAATAGATAAGCGTGATTAGTTCATACCACGGTCGTATATACAGGTCTGGAATCTGGAGGCTGTTTCCTATGTAGGAAGTGAGTCCGCTAAGCGTCATCTGTTGCGTAGTACCAAAAGGGTGGCGCATGAGTCGAGAGATGTTCTCTGGCACGTATACGACCATGTTCTCTGGCAACTGTCATTGTTGACTTGTAAACACAAGGAATACCGGAGCTTTTAGAAAAAAAAGACGAAACCGTGCATTGAATCGAAATGCAAAACGGGGTACAAAAGTGTAAAGCAAAAAACTTCTGTTTTTAAAGTGCCGAAACATGCGGAAATGCGAAAAAAGTGGATGCTTGCGATTGCGGAAAGAAATCGTTTTAACGAGGTCTTTTATGTGTGCGAGCATCAGTTCGAAAAAAAATTCTTAAGAAAACAGTGCGTCACGTATAACGAAAAAGGGGAAGTTATTTTTAAGGTGAGTAATACATTTTGACAAGAGTAACAGTTCATTCCTCTCTCAAATCAGAATAGTAAATATTGCGTTACGAGAAAAATTATTTTACTTAAAATGTGCGGTTATTATCAATCAATCTTTGTATTGTGGGGCTTGAAATTTGAACGATATGGCGCCTAATCCTGACAACATACTTCGATCCATGCGCTACCTGTTGGCTGATCAAGGGACTACGAGTTTGGCGACATGTAAGAGACTCATATCAAACATAGAAATTCCAGACCTGTATGTATGACCGTGGTTCATATTTATTATTATTAAGTACCTGAGTGATAGCTAATGCTATTATTGAAGACGTATGTAAACTGAATCTAAACTGAGATTATGAAAGAAAACAAATTTGGGAAAGGGTTGTTTACAACTAGTAATAAGGCGGCCATAATGCTAACTCTAATGAATGATAATTTTACATGTACTGCTCTTGTTTATAGGTGAATGTAAGTGGTACCTACATTATAAATTTTTCACTCCAAAGGAATAAATTAATTTTTTCCACATTATTTATCGGGTGCATTATTTACTACTGATGGTAGGAATTGTAACAAAATGGTATGTACTTGAACAAAAAAGCTGTGATCAATTGATCACGTGACTTCTCTCACTTTTGTTGGCAAAATAGCTTCCGGACATTCATGCGAATAAAGTGTAATAGATTCTAGGAACATAAAATATATTGGATATGCTCTATTTTACATTGAAATTGTAAACTCTAAGTTTCATACTGACCACTGCTGTCAGGTTGACTTTCGCAATTGTTCCTTTATTTATAATGACACTTGATGTCACATGAACTATCAAAATTTACCACAGAATAAAGACATAAAATAGATCATGACGTCACGTCGGTGATATCACTTGACCGTTAAAATAAGAAATTCGGACACTTCAGGTTAAATATATGCGTGTGTCATATATATTTAAAACCAGATAAACACGGTTGTCCTTAAGGTTCAATAACATACCATAATTCCGTTTGAAAACATGAAGATGGATGTTTGAAATGCAACCCGAAACGGGGCTATCGCGCCGAAATATTCAAAACGGATATATCCAGGAATATATCAGGAATTTTTTTTTAATATTTAATTATACCAAACTTTTGGACATATTCTTATATTAATCATTGCATAAATATTTGATTTTAACAATTTGAAGAAAAAAGTAGATGTTTGGTCACTGAAGGCTTTGAAATATTTAATTTCTTAGATTCCGAAGTTTGATAAGATATAATAAATTGTAAGCTTATTGCCTTATTATTTTTGATAAGAACAAACTATAACTGAACAAAAATTTAATACGGGCAACGATACTGTGGAAAAAAGGAACAATTTTTCTTCAGTTATAAAGTTCGATACATCTATTTTCAATTTATTTCCGTTATGGTTTAATTTAACATTGAATTCGAACCTTTGTACATCAAAGGAAACATTTATTATGCACTGGATAACCTTTATTATTTGACATTCCCGTTAAAATTACTATAAAGTTACGGATATTAATTGCATTCTCATGTTGTGAGAACCGTAATTCGTTATGCATTACATTATTTCGTTTCAAAGTTCATGGAGAAAATCGGTGGTAAATAAAGGGATTTATATATTTATGTAAATACTCTTTGTGTAACAATACTAAGTTCCTGAAGATCTCGATGATGAACCACGAATAAGCGACTGTGAGACGTACAGACTCTTGATTCAGTTCTGCGAGGTTTTTGGTCAGAAAATAGAAGTCGTACTTTCCGGTGGCGCGACGTCCTGATGGTGGAGATTGTTGGCATTAGCGTCGCAGGCCTGGGTATTGTTCCTCACATGCATTATGAGATTATGGTTGAGCAACTTGGCGCTGTGTTCCTGCGCCTTCGCTCGTAGACACGCTATGGAATTATTTCGGAAGGCCTCGGGGTCTTCAGCGTACACTTGTTGGTCTTTATCGCCGGAAGTGACGTTGTGACTGGATGGAGGCTGGGGCTGTTGACTCGAGGTGGCGCTCGAATCACTTCCTTCTGTTCGCATCGATGTCGTTTCTTCGTGGTCACTGTTTGTATTGCAGTCTTGATCTTTGAGATGTTCGGCTGCTTCTATCGATTTCCGATGCATTCCTAGAAACAAGGATGTCATTGAAGATAAATTGTTATTTGCTGCGTTTATTCAACGGTTTAACTTGAAGCTACTTACACTGAATGGCAAAAATTATATTTTATCCTCAGACCACAATCTTGAAACGAAAAATATTTGAACTCCGTTTTATTCCCAATAATTATACAGGATGTCCCACGACGTTTTGACAGTCCAATTTCTCGAAAACTGTTGATATGACATACATGAAATTTGGCAGATATAAACAGTCGAAACTGATGCTTATATTTATTATAAAATGACTTCCGTTTTTCCTGTCATTTCGGTTAACGTGACCCCAACATAATTTTTTTAAATGGGACAACCGGTATAATATTACAATTTTGGATGTCATTTAAAAACAAATTCAACGATACCACACTTATCATCATTGTATTGTGCAGTAATGATAATAGGGGCAATTAAATGAACATCTGTATAGGTTCAAATAGTAGCTACCAAAAATAAATTATTTTATTAAAAAACGTAACATAGGGAATTAAAAAGTACAAGTAATAAAAAAAATTAAAGAAAATGTTCAAATTGATGACCATGTACATTGACACAATGTTCAAACCTTGTTAAAAGATTTCTTGTAAGTGCTGCTGCAATCATTTCGGGTGTTACGGTCCGACATGCCTGTCTTATTTTATCCTTTAAATCATCTAAATCAGTCGGGGGTGTGACATAAACTCGACCTTTTAAGAAACCCCAGAGAAAGAAATCTAAGGGTGTAATATCCGGAGAACGGGGTGGCCACAGAATCGCACCATTTCGACCAATCCATTTTTCAGGAAATGTATTATCAAGATATTCTCTAACTGGCCCAAAAAAGTGAGGAGATGCTCCATCTTGCTGCCACCACATTGTTTGCCTTTCATGTAAGGGAATATCTTCAAGTAATTCTGGTAGAGTGTTTTGAAGAAAATCTAAGTATCTTTGCCCCGTTAATGTTCCTTCATAAAAATAGGGACCAATCAACCGACCGTTAAATAAACCGCACCAAACATTGATTCCCCATATTGTTTGAAAATTGGTTTCGCGCATCCACTTTGGATTCTCCTGCGACCAATAATGACAATTATGGCGATTAACAATACCATTGTTATGAAATCTACTTTCATCACTCCATAATATTTTTTCTAAAAAAGAAGGGTCATCATTACTTTGTACTAACATTTCAGCAATAAAATTTAATCTCCTTTCAGGATCTGCAGGGACTAAACCTTGTGTTGAATGTATTTTATAAGGATGGTATTTGTGATTTTTTAATACTCTTTGTATTGAACTCCTACTTATTTGTAATTCTTGTTCAAGAAATGGTATTGAGGTGTGTGGATTTACCTGAAGATAAACCAAAATATTTATCACATTGTCATCTGTCTGAGCGGTCTTTTGACGAGGAACTTGATTTTTACCGCTTGGAAAAGAACCAGTTCTTAGCTTTCGTTCGACATAGGCAAAAGTATTTTTGCTTGGAGTTATTCTATGAGGAAAACGATTTCTGTACAAGCCTTGAGCATTTTTTTGTTTTTTCCACATTCTCCATAAATAAGCAGCATGTCAACATCGTAAGTAAAAGTTGAAGGCATTATTTACTTATTATTACAGTGTCTTCACAAGATTATTACTAATAATTAATGACAGTTCTTGAATAAACTTCTTCTAACAATACTGAATGACAACCTATGTCGTTGCTACAATAGTTATTTGTTTCATAGCCACCTAAATTTTTGAGTGCAAAGTATTGCTTTAATAAATTTAGTAAAAATAAATAGCCCTTATTATCATTACTGTACAATACAATGATGACAAGTGTGGTATCGTTGAATTTGTTTTTGAATGACATATCCAAAATTGTAATATTATACCGGTTGTCCCATTTAAAAAAATTATGATGGGTCACGTGACCCGAAATGACAGGAAAAACGGAAGTCATTTTATAATAAATATAAGCATCAGTTTCGACTGTTTATATCTGCCAAATTTCATACATGTCATATTAACAGTTTTCGAGAAATTGGACTGTCAAAACGTCGTGGGACAACCTGTACATATAGTTCAAATATTAACAAAATAAGATACTGAAAGGTTATTCTATATCGTTTTGCTCCTATTCTTCGTTTTAGGAGAAAGGCAGGAAGTTAAAAAATGGTGGAAGACTTTGTGATCATTTTCATATCGATGTAATCAAATCTTTTATAGTTTGTTTTTATTAGTTATATTGATATAAACACTAACGTGACTATAGTTTTGACAACTAGCGTGTCATCTTCAAAGCGATACTAATGGTATGAATAAACATGAAAGATCTTAAGATAAGGTACAAGTAACAAGTGGGTTTTCGGTTAGAATATGGGAAATTACATTGCTGGCATCGAATAATTGAAATAGGGTATAGTTAATTAGATAATTATTAACTTTTGATGCGGGAATTTGCTAGGAAGGTACAATTAAATGGATTACGGGGATTCTATGTTATCAAGACATCGAAAAGAATGCTGTAGTACAAGTCTAGTTGATCATTTGAAATTTATTTCTCGTTACTTTCTAAACCTTTGCAAATTTCCACTGATTCTAGGGTGTGTATTTACCACGTCTACTCTGATTATGCATAATTTATCTTCATCTACATTTTTGAAAAATGTGCCCTGTTTCAATAAAATGATAGGAGGAAGATGAATTTTTTGAATTGAGTATAATAAATAGAAAATGTTCCTTATATCTAATTTATGTATTACGACTTCATCTAAAACTGTAAAAGTTATCACACTCTGAACAGGTTAATTTATACACACATAATCTGAAAGTTAGCCCCAAACCCCAAAATAAATTGTCTTATATTTTTTGCAATGCTTAAGATAAAACGAATAATTTCAATAAACCTGGAGTGTATTATTTAACCTGTTTAGGGTGTGATAACTTTTACAAGTCGTATATAGAAAAGAGATACGAGGGAAAAGTCAAAAGTTACTGAAAAATTAAACGATTTATTTGGTCAAAACTTATCTTATTTTTCAACATAATCTTCTTGTAGCCCGATCCTTCAAAATAGGCGCTTGTCTTTCCGCCGAGCCATTTCTTCATGTTTGGAAACAGATAAAATCGCAGGGGGCAAAATCTGCAGAATATGGTAGATGACGAACCAATTCGTAGTGCAATTAATTCATGTAATTTTGCCATTGAGACTGCGGACCTGTTCGCTGATGCGAAATGCGGCCGCTTTCGCTTCAATTCGGCGTCGAATCGATCCAACAGCTCTGCATAATATACACCGGTGATCGTTTTGCCCATTTAAAGATAATCGATATGGAAGATACCGTGTGCATCCCAAAAAACTGTCATCATGACTTTGTTGGCCAATAAACCCACTTTGGCCTTTTTCGGCTTCGATTCGCCAGGACAAGTCCACTGCTGTGACCGATATTTGGTCTCTGGTGTGTAGTGATGGATCGATGTTTCGTCCACGGTTACGAAACGGCGCAAAAAGCCCTTCTTATCACGCTTGAACATCGCCAAACACTCCTTTAAAGTTGTCACACGGTCGCGCTTGTTGTCAACAGAGAGCAAATGCGGCACCAATCTGGCAGATAGGTTTCTCATATTCAAAAATTCATGCAAAATGTTCCGTAGCCGTTTGGTTGAGATGCCCATAGCCTCAGCAATCTCGCGCACTTTAACTCGCCGATCGTCCAATATCATACCATGAATTTTATCGACGACATCTGGTGTTGTAACCTCAATTAGGCGACCAGAACGTTCGACGTCCTTTGTGGTCGTACTACCACAACGAAAATCAGTAAACCAATTGTGAACCGTTCCAATCGATGGTGAGGAGTCCCCATAATGTTTAACAATCGATGCTTTGGTTTGCGTAATGTTTTTTCCACGCAAGAAATAATGTTTAATCAAGAAGCGAAATTCACTTTCTTACATGCCTACAAAAACTTTCAACGTAGCTTGCTTTCCATGGGTGTCAAAACAGAACTGAATGATATATCAGTCTGAAAATTTTAATGCGTTCTAGTTAAAAACGGTGCACCACAAATATTTTTCGATTGTGGCGCCATCTGTTTTAATTTTCAGAGACTTTTCACCCTGCTCTCGTATAAGGAACATTTTCGATCATTTAAACTCAATAAAACAGAGTCATCTTCCTTCATTCATATTTTAGAAACAGGGCTGAATTTTGCATATTCAGAGTAGAGGTTTTGAATTGAATACACTAGAATCAGTGGAATTAGACTTGTACTATAGCATTCTTTTCGATGTCTTGATAAGATAGAATTTTCCGTGATCTACTTACCTGTACTTTCCTAGTAAACCCCCTCATCAAAATTTTCTAATTACCTAATAAACTATAAAACACTGTGGATACAGTATAAATAAGAAATAATCACCTTTATTCACTAAAAATGCTATTGAAGTACTGAGGACCTTTCAGCTACCAAGTTACAGCATCGAACTAAGTAAACTTTTTGGTTATGTGTATACATTTTAAAAGGTCCAAGAAGCCTTCTTTGTGTACGAAACAATTGTCAAATGTGTTTCATGGAATACGTGATTTACCCGTTGGCGTGATGGCTAAAATGCGGCATTTTTTGACTTCGTAGCGCCCTGTATCTTCTGAGCAAAAATAGATACTTTTTTATCAAGAAAATAATTGACTTTCCGAATGTAAATATGGGTGTATTCCCAGGGAAGAAATGATGATGTGATTACGGCCATTTTTTTCTAAGTTAGCTGAAAATATACCTCCTGCGGGGCAGTATGCAGACTTGATGTCGTACAATGTACTATATTTCTATAGAAAAATAATTTATATGCTTTTATCGTTTTCTTCTTTACTCATACACTTTTTAAGCAATTTGGTAAATTATTGAACTCTTTGATAGCTATATGTAGAATATTTGTCCTAGCTACAGATTGGGAGTATTTTATTTGTAATCATTTTCCAAACTTCAATAAGCATATGCAATACAATAATAATAATAATATATATTTCGTTTTCCAAGATTTATACAAAGTACAAATTCTTATGAAACTAGTCCAATAAAATCTACAATCTAATTTAAAGATAGGAATTCATTTACAGAATAAAAAGCCTTATTTACTAAATATCTATGCAGTCTATTTTTAAAATTGCTAAAGTTATTAAAATCGCCAAACAAACGTACAAATCGATTAAAAAATGTTATACCCCGATATAAGTCACAATTTCGTCCAACTCCTAATCTGGAGAAAGGCATGTGTAAATGATTACTAATGCGGGTATTATGGTTATGAAAATGATTATTTTGTTTTAGTGCATGTTGTTGTTTTTTTATGTTTAGAGTAAGCAAATATATGTACAATGATGGCAGCGTCAATATTGATAATTTTATAAAAAATGGCTTACAGTGAGTTCGAGGGTGCGCATGAACCATACATCTAATAATTTTTTTCTGCATTATAAACGCTTTGTGAGAGTGAGCTGAATTCCCACAAAACATTAAGCCATATGATAAAACTGATTGTACAAGTCCGTAATAAGCGTGTTTTAGTATATTTGTAGATATTGTTTCCCGGATGTGTCTAATAAGGAAACAAGATTTGCTTAATTTTGCAACTATGTTGTCAATTTGTTCCTCCCATGTCATTTTGTGGTCCAGTGTTACTCCTAAAAATTTTATGGAATTTACTTGTATTAAAGATTTGCCATTGATTTTAATAAGAGGACTGCAGTCTTGGACTTTATTTTTCGGTAGGAATACCATGAAAAAAGTTTTAGTACAATTCAGCATAAGCCCATTGCTTGAACACCATTGATGAAGCTCATTTGCTGAAGTATTGGCCTGCGCCATTGTATCATTCAAACATTCTTCAGATATCACTTTGTTTGTGTCGTCAGCGTAGATAATGGTTTTATTTTTTGAGGTACTTGGTGCTGGCATATCATTTATAAATATTATAAAAAGCAGTGGTTCCAGAATTGAGCCTTGCGGGACACCTGTCAGCACGTATTTCGGGGTTGATTTAAAATTTTCAATGCATACAATTTGTTTTCTATTTTGAAGATAACTTTTGATCCATTCATTTGCATTGCCTCTTATACCAATCAGGTTTAATTTTTCTAGTAGAAGATTATGATTATTCGTAAATATGATGGCACATGTCGGCAATGGCAGTGGCGGTTGACCTGTTTTGTCTAAAACCATTTTGTGCATTTGATAATAGTTGATTATTTTCTAAAAATTTTGTTACCCTTATACTAAAGCTACTTTCTATAATTTTGGCTAACTGACTTTGAATGCATATATTCCTATAGTTGCATGGTTCATTTCGTGATCCCTTGTTTTTATATACAGGAACCGACTTTGATATCTTGAGAGAGTCCGGGAATGTTCCACTAGAGAAGGATTCATTGACGATATAAGATAATGGTATAGAAATTATATTACCAACAGCTCTCAAAACTGTTCCTGTTATTTCATCGATTCCTGCTGCTGATTTTGTAGTTGTATTAATCTTTCGATCATTTACAATATATACTTATTTCTCAGTTCCAGTATGTTATGTTCTTTGCATTTCATGACTAGATTATAATTATTCTCAACAGTAACTTGCGATTGAGTTGAAGAAGGCAAAGTAATATTATTTGATCTGTCTAACATTGAAAATCTGATTAAATTATCTGAAAACAAGAAGCAGATATCTGGTTTTATTTACTGAAGTCTTGATAGGAATATCCCATCTCAAAAGCTGGTCAATAATGATTCCATTATATTTGCTAGGTTAACTACCTAGTTGTATACAATTACAATGCACAGTATCACAATGCATGTTGTTGGTAGTGTATCTGAATAATTTGCAATATTTGTCAATAATATTTTGAACAAACGTTTCTGATTCTTAACATGTTTTTTTAACACACAATCCAAATGTTTCTAATACATGAGTAACATTAATTCCTAATTTGAAAGATCAAAATCCTTGCTCAAATCAAACAAAACTATTAGGATACGTAAACTAGTACGTAAATCATTATTACATTTTTCAATAAAAAATGCTACTGCAGCTTCTGTAGATCACTTGCTTGAAAACCTGCTATAACATCATTCGAAATTGAAAAGGCTAATACCAATCTATTTTTAATCACCTTTTCATGAGTCTTAAGATTTGATAAAAGTGAAATTGGTCTTCAATTAGTATATATTATGTTTATCTCCATCTTTAGAGGTGGGTTCAACTTCTTATTTTTTAATTGAAATTTATCAAGAGCAAAATTGTTGAATATACATCTTTTTCAATGCTCCAATAACTTCATTAACTTCCAAATAATCTGTGTCTCTTAGAGCAAATGCGTTTAATTATTATACAATATTACAGAAAGTTGTCACAGGGTTGGTGCGATCTTCGTTTAACTTCACATGGTTCACTTCATCCACTCAAAATGTTTTATTTTTTTTTAATTATTCGAGATCGGAAAGTATATAATATCCTGAGCGAAGCAGCTCCTGATTCAAAGATTTACTTAATGCTTCTTCGTGTTATCTACGCTCTTCTGGATTGAAGTCTCTTTTAGAAATATGATAATATGAATAACAATTTTACGGCAGTCGTGTATTTTCTTCATAATTAGGATCAAAATTCCAACATTGACAGATAATTGATTAAGATTCAGTGTAAATTTATTTGTCGAAGATCAGTTGAATTTCAACTTGATAAATGAAGTGATAAAATCAAGGTCAAATAGATAGATATAATTCAACGTAACATCATTCAATATAGTCAGTCGTAAGCATTGCCTTGCTAAAATGAGTATTTGTGATATGAGTTGAATATTACAGTACAAAGTGCTGACTCCACTCGGTCAACACTAGAAACTATATGAATGTGGGTTACATTACGTTGCATAAGACTATTTATAATATGCAGGCTTTACACTGACTACATCTTACAATGAATAAATTTATTATATCTATAACCGGTATATAATAGCAAACGATTGTTTTTGCACAAATTGCGTTCGTTATTGAGGATAATGCAAAATGTTAACCGTTCACCACAAAACAAACATCTATATACGGAACTAGGGATATACGTGACAGTTGTGATGCTTACGTAATAATCATTGAAAAATCCTGACAGCAGGACCGCATTTACGCGCAGGATATATAGGCTGCAGTGTATGGGCCTGCTGTTTAAAAAGTTGGTACCCGTTTTGGATACACTTACTTATGAAGTAATAATTGCAGCAGCTCAAAACTTAGTAGAAACATATAACAATGACACTATAAATAAGAAACAATCACCTTTATCCTCAAAGACCTTTCAGCTACCCATAAGCCATCTTCATGTTTACTCTGATGATGACTACTTGGAAGCTGAAAGGTTCTCAATAGTTTAACAGTACTTTTAGTTGCTAAGGGTGATTGTTTCCTATTTATTGTGTTATAGTTTAAATACAGTATGAACTATTTTATAGTTTGTTAAATACATGACAATGACTTAGATGATCAATTGAAAAATTAACTGATCCAGTATCAAAAGAGGATGAGAAAAATAAAAAAGTCATTAGGAGTGGTGGATGTATAAACTTCCTAGAAGAAAATAAAGTTTAAGAAAATTTTCTCAGTAATAAGGTCGCTCCAAGAAGGTACTTGCACTGTCACAAACATCAGTAGACATAGGTCATTCCCTAAATTGAAGATGATCAAAAACAGTATTCGAACATCTCTGTTAGAAAACATGCTCAGCGTTTTGGCTTTGCAGCATTGAAATTGATATTTATAAAGATATTATAAGTTTTAAACTTTAAATAAAACAAATATTATAAGTTCGATTTTCACAAGTTTACTAAGATTGTGACTATCGAACTTGTAATAGTTGTTTTATTTAAAGTTGATCATCACGTAATGGCTGATTCTAGTCCATTCGATATTATAAGTAGCTACGTTAGTATGAAATATAGGCACAAACCAATAAGCCATTAAGTCTCTTCCCAAGTTAACTTATTTGTAATAAGTACTGTAATTTACTTTACTCACTACTGTATAAATGTAACTTACATTATACTGTACCTAGTAAGCATCGTCTTTCAATACACCTATAATAAATTCATTTTACACCCAAATTGGTGTTTAGTTATACTTGTTCGATACATGCATGGACATGGCATGCTTTTCAAGTAACCGCAACTTGAAAAGAGTTAACTTGCAATCAAAAAATCAAACAATTAGCGGAGGCTGTATCTCGAGATTTACATGAGAGCGAAGATTAGGTTTGTGATGGTTCCGATACACACAGTCTGATGGTTCCGATACACACAGTCACAAGCCAAACCTCATATCACAATTCGCAACCCTCAGAATATAGTCACCGGGTTCACAATAAAAGAAAAATAGATTCAAAAATACTCTGAAATGGAATCCATTAGCAATATGTTCGTCATGTGAAAAAACCAATAATGTGAAAAATAGATGACACTCAACACACTGAATTTGAATGAATCAAATTGGCTGTTTAAAAAACCATGTAAATCAAATATACTTTTGGAAACTGATTTAATTTTGATTTTAAGGAGGTTTCAAGTTCTCTAAGAAAGATATTGGCCGAAAAAAAGTGGATTGCCCATTCCAAATCCGCTTTTTTGTTTATAGTGGTGTTTGTTAAGAGTAAAAAAAATCGTTACATGCATAAAGAAGTTAGGATCACGTATTCTGTGCAGTTTGTATCCGTGATATTAATATTTGGAAGGCATTTCTTCACAACGTTTATCGATTCAGGAATTGGGGTAGTGAAGTAGTGAAACAACATCAAATGAAACGAGGATATCACCCGGTTCAAGTTTGAAATATTTATATTTTGCAATTAGTTCCAAAGATTTTTTTACAGACAAAGTTGGTGCGGCTTGGAAGTTGTTAAATTCCTTAACTACCCATTTCGCTATGTTATTCGTGGGACAATTAATATTTGAAATATATTGGTTTCATGGAATTACCTGGTTTATAAATTTTAGCTAAGCAAAACAATTTAGGAAGATTAGGATTCGAAAGTCTGAGTTTGTATTTCAAATTATAGGAGATAACAGCGGTTCATGATTTTAATGATTGATTTTCCAATTTAACATTTAGATAAAGGGTCTCTGTAAATCTATCCATGGGGCCATCATCATTCAACATGGTATTTATCGAATTGTTATAGTCATCTTTGTACATAATTATAATGGAATTTCCTTTATCTGTGTATATACAGTGTGCACTCTTCTATAGTTTGTTACAATTAAACGTTCAAACTTAAATTCATAGAGTAACAAAATTCGAAAAGTAAGTTGTAGATGTGTTATATTTTTCATAATATTATATGAGCCGACAGTGAAAACTGCACCGATAGTTCTGCTTGAAATTCTCTCTCTCGACATAAAAAGTCTCAGACTCGTTCTCGCTAAAACTGTTGTAGTCTCGTCTCGGGTCTCGCTCAATCAGTATATGTTGAAATGGTTACCCCTTATTAAGAGCCTGAGATGCGAGGAATTATCGAAATCCCGATTCAGAATGTTTTTCCACCACATTGCCAATTTTTTGGTAAACGTCTGCTCACTATGCGTGGAAGTGATCGAAGGGGATGCATTTTCAGTTTCCCAGTTTCAGAGCACATGTACTGCTCCTGCACAAGATGCATTTCTAGAGAGTTTTTCGGTTGATGTTCCTATCACGTAGCGTTTTCAAATATCAGGATCCTAACATGAGGTATCCATATACAGATTGTTCCAGTTTTTTCGTTGATAACTTCGGCAAACGATAGAACTTCTAAAAATAATAGGGGTCTTTCATATACAATTTTTCTCTAAATCACTTTGTTTTCGAGATACAGGGTGTTGAAATTGAAAAAAAAAATTTAGTTTTTTGCGCATATCTCCGGAACCGTTCATCATACAGAAAACAACTTTGGTGAGCAATCTCTACTCATAGTAAGCTATGTTTTGTGTTAAAAATTTTTTTTTTTTATTCAAAATTGTTTTTTACATAAAAAAGGTACTCTTGGTCACAAGTTCCAAACTTGGCCGTTTTCGAGAAAAATCAACTTTTATGTTGAAAAACATTGTCAATTCTTTGAAATAAAATTAATTTTTTATCAATTAAACAAAATTTCTTTAAACAAGTAACAAAACCAAAAAATTGACCATGTTTTTCAACATAAAAATTAATTTTTCTCGAAAACGGTCAACTTTAGAGCTTATGACCAAGTACCTTTTTTGTGTAGAAAACATTGGCGGTTCAAATGGGCATCTCAAAACTACTTTTTCCAGTGGTGTAGAAGTTGGGGAGAAAAACAACCACTACTTCTTCAAAATCTTCACCAATTATGAATAGAAAAAAAAATTATCGCACAAAACATAGCTTAGTATGAGTAGAGATTGCTTACAAAAGCTGTTTTCTGTACGATGAACAATTCCGGAGATATTCGCAAAAAACTAAATTTTTGTTTCAATTTCAACACGTATCTCTCGAAAACGAAGTGATTAGAGAAAAATTTTATATGAAAGACCCCTATTATTTTTAGAAGTTCTATCGTTTGCCGAAGTTATGAACGAAAAACCTGAAACACCCTGTATAGTTTTATTTTATACGCGATGAACGAATTTGAGATATTGTGGCGTCTGGTTAAGCCCGAATTTATGTTTCTTGCTTCCGTTTATCACGTAAAACCATAGAGATCATATATTAGATAGAGGAGTAAAGCCGGTTTTTAAGGTAATAAGCGGTGCGTGACATGTTCAAATTTCTTAGCGGTACCTCCCCTCACACTCTCCTCCAACCGCTTACATTGATGACGGCGTGCTCTTATATAAAAGCGAGAAGAGTGGGGACCGCTAATAGAGAAAATTTCATTCGAACTCTGCGTGGCATTACGGCCCGCTTTACTCCTCTATTCAATATATGATCTCTATGCGTAAAACGGGGCTATTTTGACACAGGGATAACTTTGACAGGTAGAGTTTAGGGCCATTTTTCTAGCTGGGTTCTAGGGGCATTTCTCATTGTTACAGATCAAAAGTACTGCACGTCACTATCGAAAGAAGTTGTGAGGGCGCAACTATTCTCTGCCATTA
Source organism: Endomychus coccineus (assembly GCA_958510875.1). Taxonomy (NCBI): domain Eukaryota; kingdom Metazoa; phylum Arthropoda; class Insecta; order Coleoptera; family Endomychidae; genus Endomychus; species Endomychus coccineus. The sequence goes on from OY294068.1 coordinate 172,903,910, forward strand.
GAAGGGGAATGTGTCAGGCTGAGTTCACGTTTATTCTGGAACTAAAACATTTTTCTTAAAGAAAAAAACGTTTGTATATGCCGGCGAGTCTTATATTTTCTGAAGCCGAAGAAGGATTTTACTCAGATATGTAACATAAAAGTCATGCCTACTTTCACACCCAAAATATAATTTTTTTCTCGACTACCTTTTGTCAATTTAATACAAATTCAGAGCATTTATGGATTGGAAGACATTTGTTACAGTGGACACCACCTATATGTGTGGTGAAGACTAGGATTTCAAAGTTATTCCCAAAAAATGTCTCAAAGTTTGTCAATGTAACAACGATTTAGGGTATCATTCCACAATAGTTAATCACAGCATGGCTTAAGGTGTGATGCATTATCGCATATTGCGCATACAATATTTGAAAATATTATGTATATTTAAGAATTTACTAAATATTTGTGATTTTCGAAATCGATGTATAACATTCTTGTATGTACGAATGAACTATTTTGTGTATATGCGAAAACACTGAAATTGTCACATACAGCTACTCTTATAGACAAATTCTATACCAAAGGTTTTCTTCGCTATGATACTCAGCCTTCGTGTATATTTATTTAATCAATTGGTGCGGAACAATTTGAAAAATGACTTCAGTATTTGAAAGACAGTAATATCTTAGAAATGATGAATTTACACTGAATTCTACGGTTTTAATATTTGGCTCCTAGATGGTACAATATGTATCATAAGTGAGCAAATAGATGAGACGATTACATCACTTTGGCATCTAATCGTGCTATTGCTCTATTTGAAAACTAAAATTACTCAAGAACAACTGATCCATATGATGCGTTCAAGAAACTATTATCAATTGGGTCGAAATTTCGGAACTTTTTTTCTCATTAAAGAACTTTGTACTTTTATCATTTAGTGGCCAACACTTTCATTGAACATGCAGAATATACCTGCCTACTTGTTTAGAATTGAACTGAAAGGGTTTTTTGAGATTGACTAATAGTAATAACAGAATAGGATAGAACTCACCAAAGAGCTAATTCGTGTTTATTTGATTATGATTAAATCAACAATATTTTAACGAAATAGTAAGAACATGGAGGTGGTGCCAAATTAAACAGTTTCCAGAAATGGGTCAACAATTTGTCTATACGAACTTTGCTATTCGGACAATATTTTAGATTATAGAATTTCAGATCTTTATTAAGGATAATACCCAACTTTCTCCTCGAAATATGAACAGATTATAATATAAAATCAAAATAAGATGACAGGAGTTATAATTTTCATCAAGGTTTTAAGTTTCAAAAGTTTGTGAAGGTTGAATTATTCCATTTAAACCAAAATCAATTAGTCAATTGTTCATGTTGTAAGTAAGATACATTTTACCGAATAATATATACTTTTACAAGAAGTAAAATAATGGCCGTTTGGTTTGGGCGGATGCGCTAGGTTATTTTGGATATATTATTTGAAAAACCAAATTGGCAATTGATTCATGCTATTATAGCAATTCTATCTAAATACATCTTGAATCCAAGGGTCGTATTTATGTACTTGTTTTTAGTGATAGATCACACTTACATAAATCGGTAATACATTTGGAGAAATTATATTTAATTTACTTCCATTTTAAATGAACACTAGGATATAGTGGGCAGATTTTGAATAAAAGAGTGATCTCGGCCTAATATTTTCATAGATTTCAACAGCTAGAAGTTTCTTTAAATTGGTTTTGTTGAGTTGCCATGAAATAGAGAAAAATCCGCACCATATGGAAATTAAAAAAAAACAGCTTTGATTGAAATTTAATGTCTGGAACAGTTTCAGGTTCAAATTGGAGCAAAAAATACATTAACAGTTGTGACCAAGCGATCTTCGTAAGCTGTCAAATTTGTCATTTGTTGCAGAAAGTGGCATTTCTGAATCGATTTGAAAAAAAATTATTTGGAAAAGATTTTATATATGTTTGCAAATTTTCCAAAGTCTAGGATGAAGTTGCGATTTTTAATATTTTTATCAAATAAAATATTTTTTACAAATCCAAAGTTTACTTAACCGGTAAAAATTTATTGATTTGTGTAATACTTACAGTCACATGTCGGTTCCATAATAAATATTTCATTTACTTTCCATATTTAAAAAAACTAAAATTGTCAATAGAATGCATTATTTTAATTAGACTTTAGTTTTCACATATTTTCTGAAAACACAATATCTTGTAATTATTAAATTGCTACAACAGCAAGTTGGCCATGATAAATAAATTGTGAGTTTGATGTTACTTAATCAGTATATTACTAAAATCACCTTAAAAATAGGAATATCATTTAATTCAATTAAATTTTAAAACGAAACACTAAAATTATTATAAGAAATTAAATAAAACGTAAACAAAAACTACACAATTTAAGTAACATTCCAGTATGGTGTCCTTTACGCTCAATACAAAGAATAGTTCGTCTATCAACTTTTTTCACTGCATTTTTTTCAAATTCAGGTTCAATGTCCCTACAGCACTCCCGAATGGTATCTTGCAATTTTTGGATATTAGTGAACGACCTTTTCTTATAAACCTTTTGTTTAAGATAACGGTACTATTCTGAAATTTTTTTCCTGGTGGGGCATTAAAAATATTAGCTACTTGTCGGTGTGGTGTAAGGGATAATATCGTATGGTTACTACACTAAATATTTTGACTCAATTACAGCACTGTCAATGTGACAGCTAACTTGCAATTTATTTCCCATGGCCAACTTGCTGTTTTAACATTTTACTAATTACAAGATATTATGTTTTCAGAAAACGTGCGAAAACTGAAGTCTAATTGAAACAATGCCTCCTTTGGACAGTTTCCCTATATCTTACATGCATTTTATATTTTATAAGATTAAATGCTCATGTCTTTTCAAAAGAACGATAAAATTATTGGAACTCACTACCGCTCGTGCCAACATTTATATATTATATTACACGAATAAATTGATTTTTACCAGTTAAGTAAACTTTGAACTTGTAAGAAATATATTTTATTTGATAAAAATATCAAAAATCACAACTTCATCCTAGACTTTTGAAAATTTGCACATATACATAAAATTGCAGTAGAAACACCTTTTCCAAATTCGAGTTAGAAATGCTACTTTCCGCCACTTTCTAACAAATGTTAAATTTGACAGCTAGCGAACATCGGTTGGCCACAAATGTTAATGTAATTTTTTCTCTAATTTGAACCTAAAACTGTTCCCGACATCAAATTTTAAGCGAAACTATTTTTTTTTTAATTCCCATATGGTGCGGACTTTAATGCTGACACTGTATATATTATATCATTAGCTCTTTGAGCATATCGTGGCTATTACAAAAAATATTGTTTGATAATGATTCCATGTATTTCTGGAGCTCGATCTGCTCATGAACTCTATTTAATTTGACATTCCTCCGTAATTAAGAAAAGGACATACAGTCATTACCTAACAGCCAGGGGGCGACACATTCATTTTCTTTGGCGCTTTTGAGTATCGTCTCTGGAAGTGGCAGGGAATGTCTGACCATAGCACCATACAAACCATATTCAGCCATTATTGTACTTCTGCCCCAACATTTCTCCGTTTTCCTCCATTTCGCTCTTCTGTTTTGAAACCAAACCTGCAACAAGAGAATTCAAACATTTATAAGAATATACTATCACTACATCGTCTTTTCTTCTCATGTCATTTATATTTTTCGGCGTTTTGTTTTCGTACACCATAATTTATTCATAAGATAAATAACTATCGAAGCAACAATTTGAATCACTCACATCACAATGACAAGAATGTCTAATAATTTTTTGGGTCTGAAGAAAGCCTACTTGACTATAATACGCGAAAATTCGCAAAAGTCGGAAATAAACGGAAAAAAATAATGTCGGACCCATCATATTATATATTGTTGAAATCAACAAAAATATCCTCTTTTCAATGAAACCACAGCCCACTATGGTTTCCATTTAAAAAAATACAAGTTTGTGACATAACTTGAAAATGGAAAGCGCTAAAGAAAGTCCGCCTACCAATGGATGGCACGCAAAAAAATGCCCATATAATGTTTTACTTACATGACGATAGCTTTAACATTAAACATGTTACAAGGCTTTGTTGAAATCCTGATAAATCGAGTATTTGGCAACAGCGCCTAAACAAATGACACGAGTCAACATTCATAGGCACCCCCAAATTTGTGTCCAATTTGGTTCACTCTGTACATTGAGTGAATGTGTCGTATTCACAAAAATATAGCAGTGCTAATGCAAAAACCATTTGAAACCAACAGTTAATGTTGATGTTTTCGAAAACGAACACCTATTCGATATATTATTACTTTTTAACTTAAATTGAAATATTATATAGATTGTCAAATTCCTGATAGTATAAACTGAATTTATAAAGAAGATAATATTATTCAGCAGAATGAGAGCTGATGCAAATGCATATTGAAATTTAATTCTATAACTCCATAATGCTGGTAAAAATATTGGAGAGATATCAGTTTTGATAAATTTCACTTCTTGAATCTTGAATCTATTCTTATATGGCTCGATAGTAATTTAATGAAATATGGACAACGCCTAAATCGACAATGACTTAAATGGATTAACAAGTTAAATAGAGAACTGTTCAATCAACACTAGAGTCTATTCAATTGGGTGTAGAACACCTCTATAGAACAAGTTAATTTCTAATTTAATTTGTTAATTAATTCTACTACGGCGCGCGGCAGGGGCTAATCGGTTTTATTGTATGCGAAATTACACATTTTCTAGAGTTGGTTTATGTACATAGAAACCTTCATTTAGGAACATGATGGTTGCGACATCCACCCTAGTCCTGGTATTGAAATGTATTTCATTGCAATTTTGGCGCGTGTGTCTAATTATGGCTTGCAACATGTAAATTGAATAACCAGTTCACAAAAGCTCCATAGCACACAGTAAATCTGATAAATAGAATTGTTATATTGCTTTAATCCCGGATCGATTAATTTGCACATAAAGGTTGTTCTGAAGGTAGAATTTCTGAGCTTCAGGTCATTTGTATTCAGTTGATTAGTTATCTGAAATCTTCAAAATCGCAGTTCAATAGAGGATACGGGTCGCTATTTAGCGAAGATGAATTCTCGATTGGGGTTCCTTCATAGTCCACTATTTGACAATTATACCTGAGACTCGAGCGAAGAATAGTGAGACATTATTTGAAGAAAAAAAATTCAGTAAGCTCAACGGTTAATTTTCCTTGTTGTCTCTTGGTGTGACATTTTTCTGGATGATTCTCAACTTGTTCCTGCTTCATCTCATACTTCCAAAACATCTTTTTCCTAAATTCATCGAGGAGTGTTTTGGATCGGATATGTGTACGGTTTCTTCTGTCCTGAGGATTTTCTCTATATTCTGTTTGCCTATACAACAGAAGGGTTCCGATTCTATGAGAGGCATTTCAGGTCCCTTGCGAGCAAGGGCTCATTTCCCTCAATTCTTCTATGTGCTGGAACCCAATGTAGGTTGATTTTGTTATACACTCCTAAGGTGCTTATCTTAGTTTTGCAGTTGCGAATCATCTGTGTCATGTATACTGCGTTCTTAGATCTATTATATCCCCCTCGCAGTACTTATTTACTGTATATCCGTGAGTTTTAGCTTTTTTGGGGAAGCTACAATTTTTCTCGACTCCAGTGGTTTCGCAGTCGGTTAGCACATCTGCCACTTATCGGTGTTTCTTCTTTGCAGAATCGACACTTCCCATCGTTTACCGGACCAATTTTACTCATATGGCCGTTAAGTTTGCAATATCCCGTCGTGAATCCTATTATGATTGTCCGCTTGCTTCTGCCTTATCTTGTATTTCCAAAACATCATTTTTCCTAAATTTACTTTTTGTTTTAGTTTTGGATCTGATTTGAGTACCGTTTCTTCTGTCCTGAGGTATTACTGTATATTCTGTTTGCCCATACAGCAGAAGGGTTGCGATTATATGAGAGTTTGGGTTTCCTTGCATGCAAGGATGTCCGTCTGCTCTTAGTTTTGCAGTGTCATGTATACTGCATCCTTAGATCTAGTATATCTCCCTCGCAGTAGTTATTTACTGTACACCGGTTTCAACTCTTTTGAGGAAGCTAACGTTTTTCCCGAATCCAGTGGCTTCGCTATCGGTGTTTCTTCTTTGCAGAATCTGCACGTCCCATCGTTCACTAGACCAATTTTAATCATATGGAGTTTGAGTTTGCTATGTCCTTATTATGATTCTTCCAAAATATCCTTTTTCCTGAATTTATCTAGGAGGGTTTTGGATTGGATATGAGTACCGTTTCTTCTGTTGTGAGGATTTCCTGTATATTCTGTTTGGTTATACAACAGAAGGGTCCTATGAGTGACGTTTCAGCTCACTTGCATGCAAGGATGTCCGTCTGTTCGTTTCCCTCAATTCTAGTATGTTCTGGAACCAAGTGTAGGTTGATCTTGTTCTGCACTGCCAAGGTGTTTAACTTGGTTTTACAATTGAGAACCATCTTTGAGTTAATGATGTTTGAGCTCAGCGCTTTTATAGCTGCTTCATATCGGACATGATGGCTATGTTCTTCTTTTTGTATCCTTTGTCCAGATTGAGTTGTGTTTCTTGCATAGTTGGTTAAGTGTTGATCAGTTACAGATTCGACTATGATATGGATTACTCCTCTTCTCAGGGATCAAATACTCTCTTGACTTATATAATTATGTCTAAGAAACTGACAAAATGATGATGTATTTTTCTCTTTCTCTCGTGAGGATGCTGTGCATCATTATTTGACCACATAAAAATTTGCGACGAACCTGTGCTTTTCTTAAATCTTCCTGTGCTTCGCTCTTTGCCTAAGATCTTAACTGCTCGAGAAGCCGTTGATGATTAACAGAAGTGTTAATTCAAATACAATATTATTCAAGCGGAACCACTTTGTTTAATATACACCTAATCGCAAATAATACTTGTGTGTTAATTTAAGATTTATTGAAACAGGTAGTTTTAATATTTGGCATAGCTGGAGCATGCCGTGAGCGCAAGAGTTTGTTCAGTTAGAAGTTGATGATATCCATCTGCAATCCTCCTTACTGATCACTTTGCGAGACAGTAAAACCAAAGTAAATCGTATGTTTCGTGTAGTTGACAACCTTAGAACTCCCAGTTTTCTGGAGAATTTATGAAAAGTATGCGTCTCGTTTCTTCCTGGCTTACAGGAACGGGAAATGTACCAGGCAAGTTGCTGGGAAAAACGTTTTTGGTGGAATTCCGAAAAAATAGCTGCTTATCTTAAACTACCAAATCCTGAATTATATACTGGGCACTTATTTCGTTCCTCATCGGTGACATTTTTGCAAACGCTGGAGAAGAAATGATTGATATAAAACAACTAGCAGGTTAAAAGTCAGCGTCAGTTGCAGAACAGTATATATAAGATTTTGCATCAAACAAAATTAGGTTAACTGAGAAAGTATTGGTCAGAAAGAACAATTTTTATTTCGCAAGTGTTTAACTGCTTCTATGCTTCTATTAGTTATGATATTGTTTGACGTTTGATTATAGTACATGGTCAATAAAGAGCTCCATGGGCTTAAGAAAGACGTTTATGTCAAAAAAAAATCGTGAATAATTTTCAATTTATGATATATCCGTGCATAAAGTTAATTAATAAGTAGTACCATGAAAGTAAGGTTTATATAGGTCTTTATGTCAATGATTTTGACAGTTCACCTGCCGAAGTCGGTGGTCCTGCAAAATTATCAGCACGTTCCAGTTTTGAATACTGTAATTTGTAATCAGCATCTACATAGGCTACTATTTGTTCAAATCTTTTTGCCGTCATCGAAGATGGTTTCAAATTCACAGAATCATTTAAGACGATTTCAGCAAGTACACTGTTATTTTACAAGCATGTTAATATTTTTGTTGCAAATTCGGCTGAATAAATATTAATTAATGATAAGGAAATATTCCTCCTGATCCTGCAAATTAGCTCCAATATCTTAAATATTTTAAGAAAAATTCCATTAAATTTGCAGCGATGTTGATTTTTTCCGTTGATCTTTGTAGTTTCGATTCGGTTGATACTTCATCATACCTCTAAGTTCAGCGTTAGATTTAATGCAAGTTTTTCACGTACTCATTGGCCTATAACATACAGGGAAATGTGCACGAGCCCTGTTTGGTTTTCCACGCCGACTTACTAGCGAAAAGTTCTAGAACGCAGGATGAATTGCTTATGTAGGCAACCAATTATACATTCAGGAGTGGAGTACAAGCGTTGGCATTAGGCGCATACATTGTCCACAAACATGGAGCTAGCCAGTGTTGTATACAAATATTATGATAACTGATGGATTTGCAACTATAATGTAGGATTGATCAGTTGTTTGATCCTTAATATAAAGGTAGTTTTACATTCTGTTAATGTCGAAACTTTACATTAAATTCAGCAAAACATAATTAATACTAAGTTATATAAAATAAATAGTCTTCCATAATGATCTTCAATAACATACTTTGAAGTGATCGTTTATTTGTTGTCTATATCAAAATTCGAATTTAGTTTTCAACTTTTGAATTACGACCACTTCTAGTCTTACCGGAAGGTTATTGATACATATTTGCACAAGACGTCTGATAAATGTTTACATATTTCGAATGTAGAGATCATTATACTTATGATTGTAGGCATTGTCATACCTAGATAGACGTTCTTCTGAACCCAATAACATTTGAACTTTCTCGTATAGAATGATCGGTTTTAACAAATATGTAATATTCAAGACTAGTTTCATGGAACAGCTCTTTGTCGCCTAACTTTGAAAATAGCTCCAAAAAATACTTGCTTTTTGACTTAAAATGTCAAATGTTTGAGGGTTTGAGAGAGAGAGAGAGAGAGAGAGAGAGAGAGAGAGAGAGAGAGAGATATTTTATTACTCGCCTTGTTCCTATCCTCACCCAAAAAATTAATTGAAAGTGGGTTCAAGAAATATTTCATTCAGATTTATATCTAAGGTAATGAAGTTCTTACTACATACATCAACAAAGTGTAGGGATAATTGTAAATATGTTAAATAATAAACCCATTTATTACTCAAATCGTTTATTTTATGTTTCTAATTAGGCGAGGAAATAAAGCAGAAAAGGTCGAAATAAAAATCGGATGAACCGATTTTGATAATTTTTTTTTAATCGATTCCGGAAGTCATTTAGAAAAACTGATACCATTTTTTTCTTCTTATGTGCATTTTAGCATTTCTACAGAGGATAATGCATCCCTTTGAATGCACTTCCAGAAGATAATATTAAAAATGTTGAAAACGTGTCTAAATGTAGCCAACATTTCTCACTCGGGGGTTTTTGAAGCCGTTGAACACGATTCCGGTGTAAGATTTACTCTACGACGAACCTGGGACTCAGGACTTCCTGGTACTATCGTCGTCTCCAGGGAATTCCCAGAAATAACTTCTGCAAAGGAATGAAACCTGTTAGGGAGGTTCTCTTGAGCATACGGGTCAAGACCATGATACTCGATAGTCACCTGGTGCTCAAGATACCCTGATGACCTGGGTCATCTCCATGAATTGATTTTTAATATGCTCTGAGAAGCAATCAAATTCGTTTCAGAAAAGTTATCAGCGATCCTAAAAACCTCGGAGATTTTACGAATTTGGTTTCATTTCAGAGCATATCAAAAAACAATCCATGGAGATGACTTAGGTCATCAGAGTATCCTGACAACCAGGTGACTATTGAAGATCATGGTCGCAACCGGCAACCTCAAAAGAACCTCCCTCTCAAGTTTCATCCGATTCCAAAATATAATTTCACGAATTCACTGAAGACGATGATAGTAACAGGGTGTCCTGAGCGTCGTAGTTCAATTCTGGCACCGGAATCGTGTTCAGCGGTCTCTAAAACACTCGATACACGAATTTGGTTGCATTTCAAGGCATATTAAAAATCAGTTCATGGAGATGACTTAGGTGATCAGGATATCTTGAGCACAAGGTAACTATTGAGTGTCATGGTTATGACCCGTATGCTCAAGAGGACCTCCATAACAGGTTCCATTCCTTCGCAGAAGGCATTTCTGCGAATTCCCTGGAGACGTCGATAGACCAGGATGTCCTGAGCCCCAGGTGCATCGTAGTTTAAATCTGACACCGGAATCGTGATCAGCGACCCCAAAAATCCCCGAGTGAGAAATTTTGGCTATATTTGGAAATTTTTTCAACATATCTCCTGAAAGTGCATTCAAAGAGATGCATTTTCCTCTGTAGAAATGCTAAAATGCACATTAGAAGAAAAAAATTGGTAACATTTTTTGTAAATGACTTCCTGGATCGATTTAGAAAAAAATTACCAAAATAGGTTCATCCGATTTTTTGTTTAACTTTGGCCCTTTTGTACTTTATTTCCTCGACTAAATGCAATTATCACATGTTGTAGTCACTTGTAAGTACCTACATTGAATGAACTGTGATCAATCGATCATTGACCTCTCTCTCACTTTTGTTAGCGCGAAATGGCTTTTTCGCACTTCTGCGGTGAACAGAAAATATATTAGAAATTATTTGGAAAAAGCCAATCACTTATAAATTATACACTCTGTTTTATATACTGTCACACGAAGTATCAACATTTTCCTCAGAATAAACGCAAAAAATAGAAGGTGACTTCACATTGATGAAGTAAGTTGTATCTGAAGGGAGAATTTCGGACACTTCTTCAGATTAAATATATGCGTGTACATATATTTTTATAAACGAAAAAAAATCTTGCCATTATGGTTCAAAAAATACTATAATTTCATTTGAATAACTGAAGATGGATGTCAAGAATACCACTTGATGTGAGAACGCGCCGGAAAACATTACAGTTCCTATTTTCATCACTAAGAGCGATTTACCAAAATTTCAAACCAATACCTCCAAATAGGAACGGTGCAATCGTCTCCACAGCTTTTACGCACAAACACGCACACAAAAATAGTCAAAATGCTGAAAACAGAGGCATCCGCGAAAATCCGGAAAAATCCGATTACAATACTCCCTTTATAGTACTATAGTGATGGACTCCAACTAAATTTCTTACAACAACAATTTGAAAATAATACCGGGATATCAAAAAATATCTTGGTCAAGGGTGGTTGTGGAATCTAAAACGTGTGTCTTACTTTACGTTTGGAATAATTATGTCACTGTCACACTGACATTGTCAATAACCTACAAATTTCATACCTGTTTATTTCAGTTGTAAAAAATAATGAACTACAAATTATGAAATAACGGTTTTAGTAACAAGAAAAATTAAATTACAGTAATTGTTGGAAATGTCCCCCGTTTTGTTCGATGCACATTAACTAGCGCACCCGTTCGAAAATAGGCTCCAATCATGAAAATTTTGTGCTGTGTGGTAAGAGGCACAATGGCTTAACAGATTCTGACACAACAAAACATATTCAAAAATTTAAAGTAAGACACACGTTTTACATTCCACAACCACCCTTGACCAACATAATTGTTTTGTAGTTCATTATTGTTTTACAACTGAAATAAATAGGTATGAAATTTGTAGGTTATTGATGATGTCAGTGTGACAGTGACATAATTATTTCAAACGTGAAGTGAGACACACGTTTTAGATTCCACAACCAAGACCAAGATAATTTTTCGATATCCCGGTACCTATCGTATTCATTCATTAAATAAAGGCAAAATAAACTTTAGATAAACTTTTTTACCCTAAAAATAAATTTATGTAACAGACAATACAATTCCAATTCCTAACATAGAACGGATACTTTCCAGGCTAATACCTCGAAAATATTATCAATATCAGCAACTACAACTCAAATTCCAAACAATGTCAATATCTGACAGCTGTTCCGATTTCTGGGGTCTCATTAACTATGAGGTGACGTTATATCAATCGTTCATCGTTCGACAATCGCTGTATATCTGTCTATTCTTTTGTATCCTATATAACCAAACAGCATTACGTTCACTTTCCCTGGCAAAATTTATTCCTATGTTGAATACTTCACTTCTATCAATTTATTATAATACTTCTTTGGCTAATATATTGGTGGAAAATGAATCACAAAGTAGGAATGTTCATGAATAAAGAAATTGTGTGTAGCTATATGTAATATTTTCTCTATTCGTGAACGCATTCTTCGGAATTTAATATCCGTCCAGAATTTTGCAAAGGTACTAGTGAGACTAGCGTTTGTAAACATGATCAGGTGTCGATAGGCTTTTATATATACTCTCACCGACCCGTCTAATGGTCATTATGGTCCACTGGCACTCCGCCTCACCTCCCTACGAAGTTCCTACGCCTTTTTACAATATTGAGGTGATGGAGTACTTATATCTCCATCAGAGAGTTCTCTCCCATAGGGCTTACGTTTGATGAGTAGTCGTTTGCTACGTTCAGGTTTGATATATATGCTTTTCCTCGGCTGCGAAACCATTACGATCAGTATGGACTGGGTTAGGAAGTGATAAGGGGCTTTTGTGCAACGTTTACCCGTTTTCGGCAGAGTTGGAAGACCTCGTCTCCTCATGTTTACCTTTACGGCTCCGTTTGATGAGTAACCGTCGGCCTAGATCAAGTTTTGGTCCAGCGTATCTTTGCCACGAGTGCAGCTGCATCGCCCAGATATTTTGTGTATGATGCACATAAGGCTTTAAAGGTGAATGCCTTGTGGTGCAGTGATTACCCACATAAAACAACTGCTCCTGGAAGGGACATATAGTCACCCATCAAGTAAAATTGTATATTGCACCCTCCACCCCTCTTCCCTCATATCTTCCTGATACTATCTATTTTTCCCAAAACTGTAGTATTATTTAAACAAAATCTGACCTATGCATACCTTTCGATTGCTGACATTATGATTAGGAAGCAAAAGAATATTATCTCTTTATATCAAACCTAAAGCAAGTTCATTTGGCTTTGCACATGGTTTTATATACACGCTTTTTCAACACCGACGTTGGCTAAAATTTCTAACGACATTTGTACGAATTGGGGAAAAATGTCATTAGCCATGAGACGGCGTGATCAGTATAGTGTGGTGTAGTTTGGATAGAAAATACAGGGCCGCTGCTACTGCCGGAAATAAGATGCTAAGATACTTTTAAGTTCATAATTTATTTATTTTTAAGCAATGTAAGATTCCATACATGCTACCAATTTACTTGGAAGCTGCTCGGTACTTTGACAATATTTTTACTGAATAAGAGTGATTGTTTCTTATTTATAGTATAAATTAGATATTGTAATGAGTAAATGTCATTTCAGTTTTTTATTTTTGCTTTGACTCCCATTGGATCGCTCTGCGAACGGTTGCAAGCTGTTATTTACGCAAATGTTTGTGAATAGTACTCGAATTAGTGAAATGACCGTAATAATATAAAATTAATGTATTTACTTAAAATATTGACCAAGAGCTTTAGTTAATTCCATTATCGAATTCAATGGAAGACTCAAAATATCCGAATGATATGATACTTGTGGCAGTTAATTTGACATCGTGATTAATTAAATCGAATAATAATATATCTCAACTTGAATTTTGACATAGGACGTGTCAAGAGCAATTGGCGTTAAGAATAACAAAAAAATCCATTCTATAAACAAAAATCAAATGCCCAACCCTCATAAGTAGATAACAAGTATCATTATAAAGCGGTACAATCTACAACAATAAAAGATGAGGTGTTAATCTTTCAAAAATGTTCTAGTGGCAAACTGACAGACACTTGAATGTAGTCGCTGATGAGAATACAAGAAGGCATTGAAATATGAACGGTTAACAATAGTTGAACATTTGAAGATAGCTGCAAGCATGAATCAACTATTTTCAGGCATAATATAAGCTACTGAGCCTTTATTAAATTATCGAATATATGCTAGGTAGTGATGTCTGTCTCTAAAATAGAATTTGTTTCAAAACGTTTCACTTTCTAAATAACAAGACATGTGTATTAATAATTCCATTGTATTGTTACTACGTCAATTAATATTGAAAAATAACGGCGTATTATGGTCAAATTTTGAACGCCATTATCCAGATTTAATTATGCTAGGTAAGTCATCACGTCGTTAAGGCATATTAAAAAATGAGCACTATTGACTGAAATGAACAAGTGTGGCAGTTCAGTATTATATTGTGTTCCTATTTTATTGAATAAAAATAATATTACATTTGAATGGTATGTTGGGCTTCTGAATTTCTGTATAGGGTTGTAATTGATGGATAGTTATCTCTTTGCGATTGCTATTTACTTTTCACGTACATATCTGGTCTAATTTATGAAGAATTGGTTGGACATTATTCAGTTGTCAGTTGATATTTTCGATTCATTTCATGTTCTCTATAATTGTGTAATGTGCAATTGGGAATGTATCCCACATATTTGGATTAGCGACATTTTCGGTCAATTTTAAATAGATTTTATATAGATTAGTTGTTGTGAGTTGCCTATGCCATAACTACGAGACTTCGACTATGTTGAAATATGAATTATTAGTTAGATCACCCACTGGTAATAAAATATCAAACAAAAGACGATTTGTTATCATTACATTTACATAATTGGATTAAACGCCGCGTGGTTGTGCCTGAGTGGCGCTAGTTTTGCGTGCGATATTCAGCCAAACATCAACATAATGGGGTAACAACAATTGATACGTTTTATGAAGAATTGTTAGTGTGGAAACGGCTTTTAATTTAATAATTGTTTCCTTGCTTGGGGGGCCAGATTGATTAATGACGGCATGTGTCTCGGATGATTTAGAATGATACTCTAGAGGCACTTCAACATTATGAATCATTTTTGGTAGTGTAATGCACATTAAAACGAAAAGCTAAAGTGAAAATAGCTTTGTCTTCAACATAAACACAATAATAACCTCATAACACACTTTCAAGTATGTGAAAACAATATTTTCAATACAGTTCATGATTAAATCAATCTGATTTATATCTCTTGGGAGCAGATATTCACTATACAACTCGCTTTGCATAGCTCTCACCTTTTATGTCCAGAGATGTGACAAACTAATGTCAGATGAGATGAGATTTAATCCTAAGAAATTAACCATTTTACCACGTTGTTATTAGCTCGCTTTCTTGTGTGTCTGTCTGGAATTGATTTTAAATACTCGGTTTCTTCTCTGTCTGTTTGCAATTGATTTTAAAGTAACTTCCTGATGATCTGGAGAATTGAAAATTTAAAGAATAGCTCAGAACTGGATGACAATGCAATATTAACTCATTTTCAGGTATGTCTGTTGGTAAGGGTTCCGCATGCAATAGATAATAGTAAGGAGTGTAGAGAGAGTAGCTGTAGTTGAGAAAAATCACAAAACGAATCATATAATTTACGGTGAAATAAAATTGTTAGTAACTTGAGTGAACTATTCATTCATCAATTATCTATTGCATGCAATGGATAATAGTGAGGAGTGTAGAGAGTAGCTGTAGTTGAGAAAAATCACAAGACGGTTCATATCATTTACAGTGCAATAAAATTGTTAGTAACTTGGGTGAATTATTCATGCATCAATTATCTATTCCATGCAATGGATACGTAGTAAGGAGTGTAGAGAGTAGCTGTAGTTGAGAAAAATCACAAAACGAATCATATAATTTACGGTGAAATAAAATTGTTAGTAACTTGGGTGAACTATTCATTCATCAATTATCTATTGCATGCAATAGATAAATAGTAAAGAGTATAGAGAGTAGCTGTAGTTGAGAAAAATCACAACACGGTTCATATCATTTACAGTGAAATAAAATTGCTAGTAACTTGGGGGAACTATTCATTCATCAATTATATATTGCATGCAATAGATTAATAGTGAAGAGTATAGAGAGTAGCTGTAGTTGAGAAAAATCACAACACGGTTCATATCATTTACAGTGAAATAAAATTGTTAGTAACTTGGGTGAACTATTCATTCATCAATTATATATTGCATGCAATAGATAATAGTGAGGAGTGTATAGAGAGTAGCTGTAGTTGGGAAAAATCACAAGACGGTTCATATCATTTACAGAGCAATAAAATTGTTAGTAACTTGGGTGAACTATTCATTCATCAATTATCTATTGCATGCAATAGATAAATAGTAAAGAGTATAGAGAGTAGCTGTAGTTGAGAAAAATCACAACACGGTTCATATCATTTACAGTGAAATAAAATTGCTAGTAACTTGGGGGAACTATTCATTCATCAATTATATATTGCATGCAATAGATTAATAGTGAAGAGTATAGAGAGTAGCTGTAGTTGAGAAAAATCACAACACGGTTCATATCATTTACAGTGAAATAAAATTGTTAGTAACTTGGGTGAACTATTCATTCATCAATTATATATTGCATGCAATAGATAATAGTGAGGAGTGTATAGAGAGTAGCTGTAGTTGGGAAAAATCACAAGACGGTTCATATCATTTACAGAGCAATAAAATTGTTAGTAACTTGGGTGAACTATTCATTCATCAATTATCTATTGCATGCAATAGATAAATAGTGGGGAGTATAGAGAGTAGCTGTAGTTGAGAAAAATCACAAGACGGTTCATATAATTTACAGTGAAATAAAATTGTTAGTAACTTGGGTGAACTATTCATTCATCAATTATCTATTGCATGCAATAGATAATTAGTAAAGAGTATAGAGAGTAGCTGTAGTTGAGAAAAATCACAACACGGTTCATATCATTTACAGTGAAATAAAATTGCTAGTAACTTGGGTGAACTATTCATTCATCAATTATCTATTGCATGCAATAGATAATAGTGAGGAGTGTATAGAGAGTAGCTGTAGTTGAGAAAAATCACAACACGGTTCATATCATTTACAGTGCAATAAAATTGTTAGTAACTTGAGTGAACTATTCATGCATCAATTATCTATTCCATGCAATAGATAAATAGTAAGTAAGGAGTGTAGAGAGTAGCTGTAGTTGAGAAAAATCACAAGACGATTCATATCATTTACAGCGCTATAAAATTGTTAGTAACTTGAGTGGACTATTCATTCATCAATTATCTATTGCATCTGCCCCACGTTTTTCATTTTGAATCTTATAAATATTTTCATAGCTATTAAAAATTCTCAATCACAATCTCAGGACTATCCGTATTTTGTTAGGAATCTGTATGGGGCTAGCAGAAATTATTTTATATTTTTTATTCCGTTTTAAAAATGTGGTATATTAGTAATGTTTTTTTGTTCATATAATATTTTTTTAATTTGCTTATAATTATTATCATTAAATGTTGAATCTTTCTATTTCGGCAAGGCAACTGTATAATTTTTGGTTCGTCATATCTATAAGAGAGAAATCCTGGTATTTGTAGACAAATCCAGTATGGTTTGTTACATTTCTCAACGTTTTATGACTCAAAATATATACAAAACAGTTTTACATTGACAAGTTTTAAAATACTGAAGCCCTAATCAAGTTATATTTCAACCAAAAATCATTTCCCACAAAGGATTCGTAAATGAGTAGAATAACCAGTAGGGATGGAAATATAACCGAATTCATGACTCTAGAACTTTGTAGTGGAGAAACTACAACACAAAACCTGGTATCGAAACATTTTTGCAAAGAGCAAACAAATGGGAGTAAGATTATATAAATATCGTACTCCAGAAGCTTTCATTCTGTAATTCAGCGAATCCTAATTCTATCTTGCGCTTGTCAATTTGTCATATTAGCGAGCATAAGCTTTCGATTCCTGTACTTCAAAAATCGAAAGAAATAGATTAAGACATGAACTCTTCATTTGTCAATTCTGTAAAGACATCAAACACGTACTACCTAGTATTGGGAACATAGTTGCAGAACGCAGTATGGCATTATCTATTCATTTAATGGGAACGGCTGATTCTGTTAGATGTATCTGTTCGGAAAGAAATGCGATGTCATGATAGTCACACGGATTTATCAGAATGGCTCATCATTAGAAAGTGGAATTATATTGGATCTCCCTTCACGAATCCTGTTAGATTCCAGGTTGGTCCTGCTTCCCCTTATACTTTATAAGACATCATTTTTCTTAATTTTTATATAAGATGACCATGGACTGTGTCTCCCGGAATAAAACTTCAGTGCTCAGTGCTGATTTATTTGTCTTCTGTTCAGAAGATTTACTGTATAGTTGTATAGTGTGTGTTCATATACCGCATCCGGTCCTATTAGTAGCCTTTCAGCTCCCTTGCGTCCGGCTGTTCATATCTCTGAATTCCTGTTCTGCACCCCTAAGGGGTTTCATTGGTTTTTTAACAATTATCTTTGAGCTGATGGTGTTTAGGTTCAGCGATTTTATGGTTGCTTCACTATCGAACTTCATTTGTATCCTTCATGTTGATTGAATTGGGCACAGCTCTCAATTGCACGGACTTGCATTTGAGATACTGATGTATTTACCCAAGGGTTCCGAGTATTTGGTTCTGGGCTCCCCGTAACTTCTGCTGTCTTAGATGCATTGGTATAACAACAGATTGCTCATTGCCTGAGGTAAACTTTTCCTTTATCCAATATTCTATGTAAACATGAAGACTTTGCTTGTCGTTGCTTGGTGCCATGAGTATTGGGTGTTGCATCTTCATTCATACATTTATCAAAATTTAGACAAGAATCCTACACTCTTGGAGTATTCATTGATCTAAAATCATACTCTTTATTATTGGGGACATCACGTGATAATGGAATTAGAAGATTTAGTCTAAAATTATCAGGGTCTTATCGTAAAAGAAGTGTCAAAATTAATGATGTATACATGTGGATTATCTCAAGGGTCAGTTCTTGAACCACTATTATTCAATATAAGTACCTGAATGATCTTTCAGCTTTTGCTGATGATATTGTTGTGGTCTGCTAGGATTGTTTTAATTCAAAGAAAAATCAATAATAATAATTTTGTATCTACAAATGTAAGAAAAAACACGTACTTAAGTATGTATTTATACTACCTACTTAACATTTTCTATTTATACTTACACATTGACAGACTTCAACATTATGGAAGTAGAAATAAGTGACAAACAAAATCGTATTTATGTTAAGCGGAATGCTTCATTTATCAGCTTAATTGTACTATAACATCTTGGGGTTCTGTATTGAATAATCAAATGAAAGAACCGACTGAACAGATTAATGAAAATAAACCTAGAACATATCACACAAATGAATGTATAAGGAAGCTCAATTACTGTTAAATATTCAACAAATATACAATATCTCAATGTGTCCTGTAGAATTTATAATGAACAAAATAAATTAACAAAGCTTCAACATTCACATTCAACACGTTCTATCGGTACATCTTTCTCACATTCACAAATGAAAATGTTATATGTAAGTATAATAATAATAGCGTCCCCACATAGGTATATAAGAGATAATACTATACTTAATTTGTTCAAGGAAACTTTAAAATGGTTCTCGTTAAATACAACTTAGTGAAACCCAAATCATTATTGAATAAACGGGTGAAGAATGCCCTCTTGTGGTTATTTATCTAATCATTTAATATGTGTATATAATTACATAAAAATTCAATTAATATAGGTTTATTAAATTTTACTGTAACCTTGTATTGTATTGTATTGAATAAATCACACATTTTTTGTTCTCCATAATTATTAATTATTAGGGAATGGAAGTGTACATTTTTCGTATAGATTGATTAATCCTCGATTCAAATCATACATAAGTTAACTAATGGAACGAAATAATAATTATGCTGCTGTTTGTCTCCGAGAATTTAACCCCAAGTTTTATTTATAAGGAGAATATAGGTTTACATATTGTTAGCTTACTTGTGTAACACAATATTTGCCAACCCATGTGCTTGAAAAGCTAAGTGTCTATTAGTAACAGCTACTTCTTCGAACAAGTGCACTTTTCACACCGATATCTAGTGTACCGAAATTGAATATGGTATTATGAACTATAGAACATATCTATACAAAATACATTTATGAAATCTACCATCGATACATTTTATTGGAAAGAAAGAAGAAACATTAATTCATTATATTTTCTCCAATTATATGATATGTTGTTTGATGATCCTTTCATGAACCTGAAATATGTTATTTCAATTTGATAACACACTATACCTGGAAGCAAAAAGTAATCACAATATAGGAAACAAATTCTTAATGATAGATATATTTCATTCGAAAGAAAGAAGAAACCTTAATTCATTATATGTTCTTCAATTGTAAGATATGTTCATGATCCTGAAATATATTATTTCAACTAATTAAGGAACTCTCAACAACTTTTAATAATCTGATTATACTTGGAGATTTCAACTATCCGAATATCCAGTGGCCCATAATATCATCATCAGTTGAGAACAAATCCATTAATTTTGTAAATTTCCTAGAAGACTCTAATCTTACACAACTTATAGAGGAGTCAACAAGAGTTAGACAAAATCAGGCACCATCTACATTAGATCTACTGTTAACTAATGATCCAGATCTCCTTACTTCACCTAAAGTTCACTCGCCCATCGGAAAATCGGATCATGGAGTTATATCTGTTAGTCTTCAATTTTTACACGAGCATAAACCAACTCAGCACAATCTTATAAAAACCCCAAACTTCTCAAAAGTCAAAAGTGAACAGTAACATACCTGTATATGCACTTGACTGGTATTTAGGACTTGATGGTTTAAATGTAAGCGATCAGTGGACTTATTCCATGGATATTATTGACAAATTCATGAAAAATAGTTCTTTATACAGATTATCTTCTTCCAATCCATTAAAACCCTGAATTACGAGAAATGTTTTTGGAATGATAAAAAACAAACGTCATCTTTGGAAAGTCTATCGAAGAACCAGAAATATCAATGATTATTTTTCCGTCCCAAATATCGACCAATAGAATTGCACCATTCGACGTCACGTGGTACAACCTACATGGAATTATACTGAATATTTTTTGAATATTTTCTCTGGTAGTTGCTATATATAAAACTTCAAACTGACAGGTTGAATTCTGTCCACCATCGATAAAAAAGTCAAAGGAAATGTTCATTTGGGACGGAAAAATAATCCTCCGAATACCACACGAGCTTCAAAATTATCTGGCATTTCCCTCAAGGTTCCCTGCAAACAAATAAAGTCGTCAAGTTTTTCAGGAAAAATCACTCGCGCTTTGCGCTCGTGATTTTGTAACCTGAAAAACTTGACTCCTTCATTTGTTTGCAACGAACCTATCTGGAAATACCCGATAATTTTGAAGCTCTTGTGGTATTATATATGAGAATTTCACACCGACAATTTTCGACCAATGAAATACTTTTATTTTGACTTGTTGCCATGCCAACGGAAAAATTTCACCGGTTATTTTTTCTTTTAGGGTATAGACGCAAAATAATAGTGGATATTTTTTGACGTTCAACAAATGAGTTTGAAATTGATACAATACATAACAAAACAACAAAATTATGGCATTCCTTCGTAATGTCTCATATTTTCGGAAATCCTTACGTCATTCTAAAACCTTCTAAAACAGTATTCTTCGGAATTAGACAGTTTTAAGAAAACAGGGAAATTCTCAGACGTATTTCCAAAAGTATGAATACCTACTGGCAGCTTACTATATTTATCATTTCTAAAAAGACACCCGAATGTTGCATATTGCTAGGTCGCAATGCTACATATTTTTGAATAAGTTGGACCATATTTACTTCATTAATATTCCTACGCTCAACACTGGACCTATGAATGTTTGCGATGCCAGAAACCTAGACCCACCACTACCTTTATCATAAATATGTACCTATAGCTTCGACAAAACGTGTTTATTTCCTTGAATAACGCCTACAATTAATATCTGGTGTTCAAAATAGTCGATTTGGTATTCTTTTGCTTAACATTTTCTCCAAAAAACTACTGGGCAATGACCTTCATATTTTCTACTCGATGCCAACCATTCAGATGCTGTCTTTGGAAGCTTGGTGTTGTATTCAAAATGTCCAATGAGTAGATCGTAAAGATTGTTGAAATATTTTGAATACTTAGTTAACTAAACAAAAAACTGCTTCATTTTCACGCCACGCCAGATCCACAGCACACATTTGGAAACAGTTTCTTTTCAAACCGTCTGGCGTGTTTTCGTCAAAGCCTGTCATAATTTTGATGATTGCTTTCTCATTAAGAGCGGTAGAGCTAGTTTTTCTTTTTTCGGGAATCGATTGTAACTCTTCCTTTTACTGCCCGTGACTTTCTTGAATCGTCAAAAATGACTTGTTTGGATCTGTTACTCGGTTAAGCTCTTCGTAATACTTTTTCTCGACCAATGTAGCGGAAATTTTTCATCTCACAGTACCTTCTTTGTATTCGGTGCCGTCTACTCTTTTCATGTTGCGAATGCCGAATATTTCAAGATACCTGCTAGTTGTTCGTTTGAAGTTTGGGCACAAAGTTTATAATTTCACACATATTTTTTCAGGATATTGGGTATGACTCTCCCTGAAAGTGAGTTGATTTTCATCACTCCAATACCGACAGTTCTGTTTATTAACATTAACACTCAAGTGAAACGTGCACTCGACACTGAAACAATTGTGTCTCACGAGATTGGTATGAACAGTTATCTGTTGACTCATAAATTTATAAAATTCGATTCACCTATCTGGATCATCATTACCAAGTTCTGGAAGGATTTGCAGTTTAAGGATGGAATTTGTGACGCTTTAGTACTTTCCTGGCTAATAATCATGTTGCAACGTCGTCGACATAATGGATTAACAACAGAATGGAATTTTCATGGGGGTTGTTATTGAAGCCTATGGGATGATTTCACTTCATCGAAATACTCCCTCTTCAAATTTCAGAACAAGTTTCTGCAATTTGAAATATCTCCTCACGTTTTGAAGTTATAGCTCATCTCGATTTGACTTAAGATTTCCATTTGGCATTTCCATGGGGGTGGCTATGTGAGCCTAGGGGATGTTTCAACCCTTTCGGAAAGTACATCAAATTACGTTTCTCTTGCAATTGTCGACACGGGTTTCAGCATTCTGACATATCTCTACTCGTTCTGGAGTTTTAGTTGTGTAATCAATATTATCTATTGAATCCATCATTATTGCTAATGTATCATAGTTTCTATTGAAGCACAAGGCAAAGCTTGGAAGCTCTACCTTTAGTACACAGTTATTCGAACAATATATATTTTTGATCGTTATCTGCATTCTATTCAGGAATTTGCAAACCAATTTAATATCTCTAATGGAATTATTATAGGAACCCAAAGGTTTGTTTTTATCAAAGTTATGTTATCTCTCTTCATGTGAAATAAATCAGGTTGATATACAACGTTGCGAAATACAATGATTTCTTGTGCGTGAATTTAATATTTTTCGAATTGTCAGCGCATCAGTCATCGTTCCTAACTTATGGTTTGCTTCTGAAAGGACGATCTGAATGAGATTACGGAACGAAATTCCTGGATCGCTTACTGTGAAATATTGTTTGGAATAAGTTCATAAATTAGATTATTTCTGTATTTTCCGCAAGCGAGTTGCGAGGTTTGTTTGAGTTGGCTCCCAGTCGTTGCCATTATCCTCCATCATCCCTCACTTACTATAAGTTTATGGTGTTTCTTTTCCACACAATTTCACTTAGAAACTTTGAAACTGACTAAAATATGATGCTTACATCTAAACAAATTAATACACTTCGTTTACGTTCATAAAGTAGAACTCGAATACTCTTCATTTCTCTTTTTGCTGATGAATTATTACTTTGTGTTGAGCCAGTGGAATGTTTGGAATTCAAATGTTTTTGGGGGATTACCCACATGCTATGCTTTTCAACATCAATTCCCAATTTAGTTCCGGACATACAGTTTTCAAAATTGACTTCTATTCGTAACTTTTAATTGAAACAATTTTCCGTATCCGGTGGTGCTAAATTCGATGAATGTAAGGCAAGATGAGGCAAGATGAGGACTCTGGTATTCAACACTATAGGACTTGCTATTAAGAAGCATATTAATAGTTTTCAATGTCTAACTGCAAACTTCAGAGTGTAGTTACCTGGTTGTAATAACAATAAACAACATCTTGCCCCGCCCTTGGGTTAAGATGGGGACAGTAGTGGGGCGAGATGATTTTGGTACCATTTTTTAACATGTAATCAAAAATACTTCATTTTTATTTTGTTCATAATTTTTGTATTATGATTTCACATTAATTAATGATATAAAGCACGGATATTATATACTTCATCGTCTTCTTCTCCCTCACCAGCACAAGCGCAGTATTTCCATTTTTCCCATTTTGACATCGTACCCGTCTCTCGGTTGATTCTGAATATAAATAATTGCAGTAGACACGTAGACAGGCTGTCTCCTTTTCATCGGAGATGAAGATGAAATTGATTGTAACCGTGATCTTGACATTTCAGAATTGGATTTATTTTCCTCTTTACGGCCTCCTTAGAGTTGTTTTTAACATTTTTTCGAAATGGGTTCGCAAGTTTCTTCGATTCTTTTTATTATGCATCTCTTCCAGCTCATTCTTGTATGACTTATCTATGAAAATAACAGTTTTTCACCTCTTTCTCTGTGCTTTGGATCTGGATCTAGATGATCTGCATTAGGAAAATCTTGCGAGTGCATCTAAGAGCACTCAGCCATAGAAGATAGAGCTGTAGCACTTAAATAGCGGGAGGTATGATGGGGACGTCCCCATTTCGCCCAGTATAAAAGTTCATATCTTAGCCTGCCGTAATATTTTGAGGTTAAATGTATCCAAACCGCTTATAAATTAAAAGAAATTATATAAACTGTCCATGATATTATTCCAAGAGAAGTATATTATTAGATAAATGCAATCGTATTTAAATTACTCTCTACTTACCATAACTGAACTCAAATCAATGTCAAATAAAATAACAGATTACAAAATTCCCATAAAAAGATGAGAATAACTGACATAAGCGCCGCAGAATTTACAATAAACACTGACAAGCGCATTCCGAAGCTACTTCTGATGGCGTCCAATAGATTGCATTAGTGTCAACATTTTAACAGCTGGTACCAGATCGTGTGTCCTAGCCCCATCCTGCCCCACATTCTCCTACAAAGTCTGTTCGAAGTTAGAAATCGAAGGTCCAGGTGATCTTAGCGATAGATCTTCAGTATAGTGGAATATAGTCATATTTTACTTCAATTGTAGACCACAGATATTAAAGCCATATTTACGTGTATTTTCTGTCATGGTGTTACTTTCTATATCCAGTAATATGAGGGCAATGTGAAAAGTCCCTGAGAAATGAAACAAGAAATGATTTATTTGGTCAAAACTTATTTTATTTCTCAACATAATCTCCTGTTATCCCGATACACTTCATACAACGTTTTTCTAATTTTTCGATCCCTTCCAAATAATACGATTTCGGTAATCCTTCAGAAAAGGCGTTTGTTTCAGCGATGACCTCATCGTTGAAGCCAAATCTCTTTCCGCCGAACCATTTCTTCAAGGTTGAAAATAGATAAAAATCGCAGGGGGCTAATCTAGAGAATATGGTGGATGACGAACCAACTCGTACCGCAATTCATGCAATTTTGCCATTGCGACTAGGGGTCTGTGCGCCGGTGCGCTGTCCTAGAAGAAGAGCACTTTTTTCATTTCCACATCGCTTTTAATCGGCGTCCAATCGATCCAACAGCTCTGTATAATATACGCCAGTGGTCGTTTTGCCCCTTTAAGGTAATTGATATGGACCATACCGTTTGCATCTCAAAAAACTGTCACCTTGACTTTGCTGGACGATAAACCTACTTTGGCTTTTTTCGGCTTCGAATCTCCAGGACTGTTCTTTGGTCTCTGGTGTGTTGTGATGGATCCATGATTCGTCCACGGTTACAAAATGGCGCAAAAAGTCCTCCTTATCGTGTTTGAATATCGCCAAACACTCCTTTGAAGTTACCCCCCGGTCCGGTTGTTGTCAACAAAGCAAAAGCACCCATCTGGCAGACAGCTTTCTCATATTCAAAAATGTATGCAAAATGTTCCGTACCCGTTCGGTTGAGATGCCCATAGCTTCAGCAATCTCGTGCACTTTAACTGACCCATTGTCCAATATCATGCCATGGATGGGCGTTTTAACCTCAATTGGACGACCAGAATGTTGGGCGTCCTTTGTGGTCATACTAGCATCACGAAAATCAGTAGGTAAGCCACTTGTGAATCGTTCCAATCGATGGTGAAGAGTCCCCCATAATTTTCAACAAGCGATGCTTTGGTTTGCTTAATGTTTTTTCCACGCAAGAAATAATGTTTAATCAAAACGCAAAATTCACTTTTTTCCATGTTTACAAAAATCTTCAAGGTAGCTTACTTCCAATAGGTGAACTGAATGACATATCAGTCTAAAAATTTTAATGCGTTCTATTTAAAGATGGTACTTACATCACGAATGTCACCTGGGATTTTCGATTGTGGCACCATCTGTTGTATTTTTCAGAGACTTTTCACCTTGTCCTCGTATATAATAAATATTCCGTCCAGTTGTTTATAATCTACCATTTGGTTTTTTATACTTAACGACTTCAGTCAAGAGTTATGGTTACGTTAGTCAGCTATAATGTTGAACTTTATTTGAAATAGCTGCTATAAAACCACTTGCATTGTGTATTAGTTTTCATTACTATTGAGATAACGTACCTTTCTAATTGAATAAAGAAGTGCTCATTTTCCATTTAAGCTGTAAAATAAAAGTTTCCATTTTCCCTCTTGTTCTAATAAGAAATGTATTGAGCACGTTACACGGTCGGTCGTAAACTAGCATGTTTCAAGTTGTTAATTTTATTGTCAACATAACTCTGAATCGCACTAGCAGTAAATGCTAATGTTCTTTTCAGACGAGCGCCAATTTTTTCCGTCATTTTCATGTAAAGTAGTCTTTCCAAGACGCCAAAATAAGAGATTACAAGCCGACAGTTGCTTGTGAACTGTATATAAATGAGACATTAACTTTAATTCATGTTCATTTCGAAACAGCATCATATATATTCCTAAAACAAATTCTATCTAAGTAGTCGAGGAAATATAGGGAAAAATCTCGAAAAAAATTCTAGTCAACGGAATTTAATGAATGAAGCGTCAATCGACGTGGAATTATGTCTGAAAAAAGTCTACTAGTAACCGTTTGGGGCTGTGGCTCACTTGCATTGCTGCATTCAAAAATGCAGGTAAAAAATTCATTTTCCAAAAGGCATTTTTTCAATTTGTGAAAACTAGAATAATAATTAGTAAAATCAGCCCAATTTCTCTTCTCGGGGGTTTTTGGGGTCGCTGAACACGAATTCGATATCCAAAAAATGCTATGGTGCACCTGGTGCGCGTGACACCCCGGTCGTCTACCTCTTCTTCGAGGATTAATTTTAAAAATAGCTGGGACTACACTGCAACGTATTTTATAATCTTCATATTCAAAATTAACGGTGGAATTTTTAAAATTAATCCTTGAAGAATAGGTAGACGACCCGGGTGTCACGCGCACCAGGTGCACTGTAGCATATTTAGGACATCGAAATTGTGTTCAGCGACCCCAAAAACAACCGGCAAAATAAATTGGACTGATTTTACTGATTATTGTTCTAGTTTTCACAAATTGAAATATACCTTTTGGAAAATGCATCTTTTACAAGCTTTTTTGAGTGCAGCAATGCAAGTAAGCCACACCACTAAACGCTTATTATTAGTAGACTTTTTTTAGACATAATTGCACGTCGATTGACGCCTCATTCATCAATTTTCGTTGACTAGAATTTTCTTTAGAGATTTTGGCGATTTTTCATCTATATATCCTTGACTAAAGCTGAACAAAATTAATTAGGAATTTGAAGCGTTATTATATGAGAACATTCGTCCCAGATCACTGGGTATATATTAGCGTACTAACCATTAGTGCTACCAATAAAATGTCAACTATTAAAGTTGACGATGCTAATTTGCATAGGTATAGACAATGATGAAGATACATGAAATTTTCTTTTGATGCAAAATCCAATGTTTAGCAAAATTCTCTAAAAGTATATTTCTAAATGTAAGACCTCTCTAAACTGAACTATTAATTATTAATTATAAATTGAAATATTGAATATAACAAGGTGGGCGAAAATCACAACACGAGAATATGAAAGATATAACAATAACAGTGCCTGAACATAAATGACTGTTTAGTGCCTATAAATAGATTCATAACAAATTATTCTTCAATGTGCCTAAGAATGAGAAGATGAGGAAGAAATGGTGTGTAGCTATGACCAGAGAAGAGTGTAGTAGTGTAAAATCTACTTTACACAAAATCTGTGAGAATGATCTTAACCTATATTTATATAAGTTAACAATTTATATGTACTAAAAGCAATTATTTGTACTATGGTACTTATATAAATAATGTACTTGTACCAATATTTCAAACTGGATAATAATAACCTGTATCCTCTAAAAATCATTTATTTGATTCAGATTTAGAAATGTTTTATTCGGAGGGTAACGGTTTGAAGTTAAATCTTTGGGAATTATTAGAAATAAATAGAAAGAAAAGCACCCAGAATGTTGGGTGGTATTAAGCATATCCATATATATCAAAAAATTATATGTAGTATGGTACCTAACTAAATAATATAGATAATTGCACATATATACCAATATATCGCATTTGATATTTATTACCCATTCAACACCTAGTGATTTCCATGTGTACCACATATTACAAACGATTATAGATTATAGCATTTTATGTTTGGCGGAACGTCGAAGTCCATGTTGTACGTTGAGGCGAAAAAAAAATACTTGCCGATCTTTAGTGGTCGTTAAAGGGTTTGAATTATGTATACATTATTATCGAATAGTAATTTAAGATGTATAAGCAAGATATTTTATTATTTGAAAATACCTTCACCCTCCAAAGACCATTTATTTGACTCAGATTTAGAAATGTCACATTCGGCGCGTAAAGATAATAGATTAAATCTTTGGGAATCATTAGAAATGAATAACCACAACAGTAACAGAATATACGTAATAACACACTTATTAGTTTAATCGGTAACATCTGTATGATACTTTGGTGAATTCCTTTTCTTTTACTTACCAATTTACCATAGATACGTACTTTTATTACATCAGTTTTATTTTGGGCAATGCCATTAGTATTAGCTGTTGAAATGTTCATTGATTTATACAGTTGCTCATTCATGTTAATTTGGATGGAGGAACGAAATTTTAGATAGCTGGCATCTATTCATTCAAAATTTAATGAATCGATGGTCTTGCCGAGTTATTCTTATTATTCTTCACTGTAGTTGCGACAATTGAGGAACTAAGTACCTACTTGTTACATAGTCTTGAATAATCATCAAGTGGCTATCAAGAGACCAGTTTTCTTGTGGTATGTCGCCTTCTCTTTGAGCTTCGACATGATATGATGGTATTTCATCTGAATTTGCTAGGTTTACTAATTAGTAGTACCACAAAGTCCGGAAAATGAAAAAGCGCGAAGAATACTTTTTTATAGTTCAGAGATCTCTTTTTTAATCCGGTATTTTAGCCAGTTTTTGGTCACTTCTATTCTAATTCGATTTTGGATGAATTCTAGAATAGTTGCGCAAACTTGTTATTTATTAATTGGAATGAAATGATCAGTATTGCAATTGGACAGACTATTATCGTGTAATATTGTAGAATAACATATATTTTTCTTACCTGACGATTTGTAATTGATTTGAGTAATAGAAACTGTTATATTGTTGACTCAATCTCCTATAGGTAGGTACAGGATGTGATACTTGATGGTGTTTTGTTTATCTATCACATATACTCCTGATATGTGTATCAGTCCAGTAATGAAAGCGTGTAATTATAAGCGTGCCTTTATCCACGTCAGACATAACGAAGGAGTACGCAACATTTTCATTCACTACATCTACAAAACGACAAGCTTACGATCTCAATCAAATAAAATACCACTCCATAGGCATTTCAAGAAACAAATAAAAAAATTACTCGTTCATTCACTGTATCAAAACTGATAAAATTACAAGGCAGAACGTTGAGAGCAAAATGAAAAATATAGAATAAAAAAATACCATGACTGGTAAGTTCAACACAATGAGCTGTCAGTTGCTACAACTGTAAGGTTTAGAATCCGGTGGGCGGTTACGGCATACTCGATCTAACCAGCGGGACAACGTCCAATTAGCACCTTGTCCTTTATTATTTCAGGCTTCATAATAACATAATAATTGTATAATTTTATTTGCTCTTTTCAATTAAACGGCCGGAAATACATGACACCTGTCTTGAAGGAAGTGACTCGTCATAACGACTAATCACATATGCAATCATTTATTTATATATAGATCTATAGTTGAAAATCGCTTTTGTTAATTCATGTATTTATGTAATTTCTTATGTAAAAGGATATTCATTATATAAATTCTTCCATGTAAGAATAATATATAGTGAACAGCTTGGTTAATAACATTCTATGGATCGTTAAATCTCTCACGCTCTATGATTTGTTTCTTGTTCAATATACATATCCTCGATTTCCAAAAGAGATCCAAATGTCCAACATGCAATAGGTTTTATTATTTCATTCATTTTCTGCAATTGATAATTAAACTCCAGTTGACACAAAACTTATAACATTTAATTTTAGAAAATAATGCTACCACACATTGCTTCACCTCACTGTGGCATTCTCAAAGCCGATTCTAAAATTATGTCCCTTGAATATTAGTTTATTGAGGGATGGGGGTAGAAAATTGCTTGGGTGTGAGTTTATTCAAAAAATTGTTGAGAAGTGGTGCATTGAAGGGGTTATTTTATAATATTATCTATAGATCTTATAAATTGTTAATTTATATGAATATAGTTAATACCTCGCACATATTACATGTGATCGTCGCACATATTACATGTGATCGAGGCCATGATCAGAGAATATTTTTGAGGGGGTGGGTTCAAAATCTCATATTTACTAGGTCGATTTCAAAATAGAATAATAATATAATATAAAAGCTATGTTATGTATTACTATTATTATTATTATTATTATTATTATTAATTAAGGGGTGGGGTTTTGCGGTTCTTTAATGCCTGAGACAAAGCGGTTCCCACCGACGAGTGTTCACCTGGCCACCCACATGTTCACCATGCTCTCCAGGTTAACGATTAACGTGTCACCTAATCCAGCGAGGGGCGGTTCCCGCCCGAGGGTATTCACCAATCTCCCACAGGTGAACGATTCCTAAAGAGGTTAACACCAACTTCGTAATTAAACTTCGTCCTTGTGAAGCGGTTCCCACTCGAGGGTTTTCACCTGGCTTCAGAGATAGTCGGGACCGACCCCACTCCAGAGTGTTCACCGGGTGCCCAAGGTGGACAAACAACAACCTACTCAACTACCAATCGGCACCGGGTAGGTGGTTAATGCCCTGAAGAGATTTAGCACCATCGTCGTATCTAGTTTCTGGAACTTCTCAGTGTCGCATAGCTCTACCGAGAGTGCTCTGCATCTTGGAGGGTTTAGAATGGGCATTGATGTTTCGTTTTTCCGTTTGTACCCCTGGACAAAGGCAAATCGCTGAGGTTCATTTTGTGAAGATGGTAGCTAAACGGTCCGTGTCCCGTCAGTATGAGTCAGCAATTTGGCATCGATTTTAACCATGATCCTCACTTGCTGAGACCAGTGCTTTCGACTGCATGTGGTTCATTAAGTTTCTACCAGTAGCAAGCAACGTCCTCTCCGCGGGTTTCGAGATAGGTAACCCCTTGGGGCGAAACTATGTGTTGCCACTGCAAAAGATCCGGTGAACTGGGCGCCACATACATTTCACCACTAAAACCACGATCACGTGCCTTCTTACCACAGGGTTGCTGGTCGGAACGGATTCACGGACGTGGTAGACACATGTGGAAGGCCAAACTTGAACGAGGCCTGCGATGGTTCATAAACGTAGCTTAGGCTAACACGAGTAGGCGAGAGAAGCTATTCCTCGCTCGTTAGGGGGAATCGTTAGTAAGTAGCCTGCTGCACCATATGTATGTAGGTTCTCGCTTAAAGTGGCCTCTGCCAGCTGGAGCGGGGTAAAAAAAAGGTGCCGCTGCGAAACGACATGTGAACGGTGCATCACATAATGTTTACCCATAAAAAACCACGCCGCAGTGCCTTCCTATCCCAGACGACTGGTCGAAATGGATTCACGGCCGTGATAGACATATGCGGTAGGCTATTTGAACGAAGCCGAACGATTACTCGTAACACTCCTGGTGAAACAGGTAAATACGAGGAGGTGGAGTTGGCTATAGCCCAGAAGGGGCAATAATATAGTCTAGCAAGCAGTGCCGTAGTGGTTGCGCCTAAAGTAGTCCCGCCGGGGGAGAAAAACACTGTCTCTGCGTGGGTAAATGCTGCACCACATGGCTTTACTCCTAAAGTCCGGTGTATGTTCTTCTTATCCCAGGCTTCTGGGCAATTGATTCGCGGCCAGGGCAAAGATATGTGGTAGGCCGATAATAAGAGGCCAGCGGGTACTCGTCAAACGAAGTAGTTGTAAAATGACACCAACACGAGTAGGTAGGGGGAGAGGGGCCCAGATGGTTCAAAAGACCGTCTCCTCTCCAATTAAGGCGTTGGTCTCTGCCGGGCAGTGGTGTGCTGTCGATTATTAGGGGAGGGCAAGCACTACGGGTCTAGAGTCCACTGGACGGCAGGCCGGGGGGACTAAGGTCCTCCCACAGTTATCAACGTGTTCCGATTGTTGTTTTCTGAGCCAGCAGTGGATTGTCTATTTGATGTTACTTTCGAGGTGCCTACCGCTGCTTCACGGCGTACTAGGGGTTCTATAACCCCCAGTTTTACAGGCTCATAGTCTATTTCATTTCCCCTTACTGCAGAGTGACCGTAGACCCAGAAGAGGGTGAGCTTGCCTTCATCTCCGCCAAAAAATTTTCAGCGTGTTGATGCACTCCCACATCAGCTTCTATGTTCTTCTCATGCTACCCACTTCAGCTATGGCTGTCTTGCTGTCTGTGCACATACTGATGTGGATTTGCATTCTTTTTTCCAGTGCTATTAGGGCACAGCGTGTTATTGCCAGTATCTTCGCTTGAAGAATGGTGGCGTGTTTGCCCAGAGGTATAGAAATACTTTTACTCTGAGCCCTCGCGGTATATTCCTGCTCACATTGTTTGGCAGGGCTGACTGACTGGTTATTGTTAAGCCATCGTATGCTTATACTATACTTCTTATCAAAGGTGTATCATAATGGTATCATCCCATCCGTTCCCATTGAGTATATGTGTTTGTAAATTTTTATATTTCATCGTGAAATCAAATAGGTACGCAAATAAATGTAAAATGTAACAACAAAAAAGAAAATCTATTATAAATATTTTTGATGCTCACACTTCGCGGCGGGGGGCGGTGGGTGTTTCGGAAATCTACCCCCCTCTCCCCGGCTGCCGCCTTGCATGTGCATATTTGATTTGAGATCTCACTCATAAAATACTTACGTAAAAAGGATAGAGCTAAGAGTCGTTTCTTCCTCTTCTTCTCATTATACGGTACATCGAAGAATAATTTGTTCGTGGCATTTATTGTTGTGGGCATTGAGCAGATCTTATAATATTTATGTTTAGGCACTGTTATTGTTATGTCTTTCACGTTCTCGTGTTATGACTCTGAACCTAAGCCCACCACGCACTAAACTAGGAACTTGGAAAAAAGTAAAGGTTTAATTCTGAACCTCTGTAGTGAATATTTGCTTTTCAAGTCAGATACTATAAGAAATAGAAATTCGATAATTTTTATTAACTTCCTAGGAAGGTATATAAATTACACACAATTTTGAAAAGAAAGAAAATCAGTCAATTAGTGAACTATATAGTTTTTTCCTCTAATTTGATATTCCTCTTGTGTTCGATTATCAAGAGGTCTGAGATGGTAAAGGATTAAGTGGGATAGTTTCCATAAATGTGTGTGACTTTACTACATGTTTATAACGACTGTTCTTGAATCGAAGGGATAAATCAATATTTCTTTCAATCATTCGAAGCATCGAAGAAGATTAAAAACATTTTGGGTACGTATAAGCAAAAATAAAGACCTCCATAAGAATATCTGCCCTATTATATTTAAATCACTACTTGAAGAATACGGAAGGTATAAGGAGACTGTATTGTACTCATATTATTGGGGAGTGGAAGAAATGTTCTATATAAACCTGTCACCAAATTCAATCGGACTTTGAATATCTGGTGAATACGGTCAATGGAATATCATTGTGAAGACTCCCTTCAGCCAGATCAGACACTTGTTCCGAGATAAACCGTCCAAATCCTTAGGAAGCGGAATAATAAAGAAGCGACAGTGTATTTTGCAATTATTGTGTAATGATACCGCAAAGTAATTGGACGTTGTTTGAACACGCGTCTTTATGCTTCGTTAGTCTAACAGATCAGCTTGGACGCAGGCGTGTTTTAGCGCGTTTTATACTGTTTCAGGATGACAACACGTGTCCTTGTAGAGCATGGCACGTGGCGATTGTGCCTTACACGCATAATGTGTGAATATAGCATTATAACAACAACGTGACGCCCGTCGAGTGCCTATGATGAACTGATTATGAAATATGTGTTTAACATTCATTACTCTGCATTATTTGATTACCACGCACCCTTGATTTATTTTTTGAACCAAAATGCGGATTTAATGTCTAGTACAGCATGAGTCTTTTGCTTGAGTAATTTTCGCTGTTGGGAAATTTTTTATTTCCCAACAACGTTGTTTTCAATCGTAAGAAAATCAGCTATAATTTCTACTTGTGAGATATTTAGTCGAAAGATGATAAATTAGTTGTTAATGGTTGAATTTTCCTAATATAACCATAACTTTCATTTAAGAATTGAAGTTTGCTATACTTATGTATTTTCGTTTCAGTATGATACTGGAAAACATTTCTTTAACCCAAATTTGGTCACTATTATATTGTTATATCAGTATCAACTGCAATTTCATCTAATTTCAAAGGGCTGTACGTTTCTAACAGGATTTGATTAGGTTTTCTGATAATTTATTATTCTCATCGAGTCCAAAATTCAGTGAGTTTCCCGATAAATATCAAGATGTTTCTCAAGTGCTATTACTTTCCAGGTGACATTCTTAATATATGTGCAAAAGTAGTATTCACATAAGAAATAGTTTCCTCCTTCATAGTACACTGTATTTGAAATTTTTCTTCGGTCCAATTCATATAATAACAAATTATCGATTTTCAGGTAAGTTTTGGTGTTGTGAATAACGTCACGAAATTTTCCTAGGTGGAAGTCTGGGCATAAATTTTGACAAAGCTTTGAAGAGCTAAAATACCTCCCCAAGTTGGAGTTTCGTGAATATCTCATTCTCTATTAACCCTACATTAAAAATAAATCGGAGCTGAGGAATTTTCTATGGAAAAGGTAGATTTTTAAGTACATATATGCAATCGTATTTTTTAAAATCTTGCTTGAATTCGAACATAATATGTTGATGTTTTGGATAAGTTACATACCCCCTTTAAGGTTGAGTAATGTACTGAGGACCTCTCAATTGCCAAGTAGCTTTCAGAGTAAACTGAAATAAAAACCAATATGTACCTGTATGAATACTATTCTGGGTTAATAATGCAAACAAGCTCCGATAAATCTGAATTTAATGAATTTTTTTCCGCTTATACATTTTCAGCCCTTCTAAATTACGTAGATATTTGTATATACTGTGTTTCAAAATTGTTAACCTTTCTTGAGAAATGGTGCGATCTGTATTTAAAATATTTCAGCTAATGCTGATTTCTCACTATTATTCTTCTTTATATGTATAAAATGTTCTTTATAACGAGTTGAAATGTTTCTTCTAGTTTGACCCACATAGCATTTTGAACACGACTCATAATAATTTTTGTAAATTCCAGATTTCTAGGAATCGGGAACTTTGTCAAAGGTATTGCCTAAACCGTTTTTTATCTTGTTTCTTCATCTTTGGTCGGGTTTTATTGCAAATTATGGAATTTATTGATCACTGAAGAATGATAACTTTTGAATTCCATTGAATTATTTGAAAGTAATGGCTCTGATTTCGATTTCGACAAAAACGGCAATTTACAAAATTGATTGTGAGTAGTATTCAAAATGTAGGTCAAACTAGAAGAAACATTTAAACTGTTATGTAGAACTTTCTGTCTATATAAAGAAGAAGAAAAGTGAAAAATCAGCATTAGCAGAACATATCTTAAATACAGGACACATCATTTCTCAAGAAAGTTTCTCACAGTACGGAGAAATGCTTAAGTAATTCAGAAAGAATTGTAAATAGCAATTTATTAAGTTCAGATTTATCTCTAGCGAGGGCAACCCCTTGTTCACATTATTAACCCCAAATAGTATTTAAATATGTACATTTTGTTTTCTAATTTAGTTCACTCTGTTGATGGCTACTTGGTAGCTGAAAAGTTCTTAGTACATATTTTAATAGTATTTTTAGTAGATAGGAGGATTATTTTGTCCTTATTAGCGTTATAGTGTATCAACAGTTGTGAACTCTTTTAATTTATTACAATCAATAACTTATTATAATTCCTAGATATAGCTATATCCCTATGCATCACTGCATGACAATAATTACGTTATTATTTAATGCAACATCCTTCACGTGTTTAATTTAGCAGCAAATATTTTTCTGGTAACTGAGCCCATCGATCCCCACGCACACTTCGGCCCAGCAGGAGGTATTATGATAGTAATAATGGTTACAATGGGACTGATCGAAATATTGTTCCCAGGAATATTTAAAGGGTGTATTATAGCATTATTTTTAATGAGGATAGTTGTTTGAAACTAATTTATTCCCAAGATAACCCTTACTTTCAGTATGTACGTGACAATTTACAAGCTACAGCAATATGGTTGAGTTAACTATCTTAGCACTCTCGAAAATAAAACTGAAACTAAAAAGTATTATCCTATAATGAAACCTGGAATATAAATAAATGCTGTCGCCTCTCCAGCCAGCGAAATAAAATTTCAATACTTATAACTTTCATATAAAAATGATTCTTGATCCAGGTATGAATTGTATGTAAATTCTTGAGACACATTGACTAATATATAAACTACATTTTCGCTTTACGTTCGTTTCGGTCTCACGACCATCACCAGAAGACGTTTGAAAACGAATTCACGTCACTAAAGCGCGGGATTCCTCAAAGTTATTTGAAATTAGTGTCGTGAATAAGTTCTCAAATGTCTTCTGATGATGGGGGTGAGACCGAAACGTACGTAAAGACGAAAATATAGATGCATAATGTTAATGTGGCCTATTCCCCAAGAATTTACATATAACTTATAAATTCCAAAGATTGAATAGAATCAGCCATTACGTGATGAAAATCCATTCTAAATTCAAATGAAATAATTAATAAAAGTTTTATTTTTTCTAATTTAATAAATAAATGTAACTATAGTTTTAGCTAACACTGTAGCTTATTCAAACAATTGTTTCAACTACTGTACTTTATAACATGTGTTCGAAGAAGCTAAGGTGTTAGCGAAACTATAATAACATTTATTTATTAAATTAGTGAAAATCAAACTTTTAATAGTTATTTTATTTAAACTTATATCTTTACATGTTGAATAATTGATGTTAAGAATCAATAGTCTCAACATTTTCAAGTAGATAGTAGATAGTTTGATTGCATCATTTAATTATTATGCTGTCATGCAATTTCATTTCATATTTCAAAGTGATATGACTTATCCAATTATACAAAGAATTCCTAAGCGTTATAACTGTAGGATATAATTCTTACGATATATGCAAGTACCTACGCACAATTCAATAAATGAATTTATGAATAGGTTTGAGACAGAACTAATAAAGGGAGGAAATCGTATTGATCCTGCACAATGAGTTGTTGTTTAACAGTGGCGGCGTTACAATATCAGTCTTAGGTATATTATTTTATGAATATAGGTTCAGATTAGTTGATGTCTCGTTATATGTTTATTAATATTACGATTTATGGAAATTCTTATTAATAAATAAGAATTGATCATAATAGATTATCCCAAATTACTATCGAAGTTAAATATCAACTTATAATGACCATATCTACAGAATAATTATGGATTAAAATTTAAAAATCAAATATCCCTACAGTATTTCGATTCGAATATAATCTGGACATATTTTACCGTTTTCTTGTGTAATGTAAGATCTATATAGTACTGAGAAATACATTCGTATTATTAATACCATTTTGATTGTTTTCCACTCTGTTGTGCATTACTTTTTATTGTATAAGCAATACGAGAGGTGGTCAAAAGCGAAATCATTCATAGTGCTAGTAATATAATAGATTAAAGTTAATAAACTGAACAAATAAACAGAACTACACATTTCTGTTCATGCTTGTTTCTTCAACTGGTCGAATTCTGCGCACCTGTAACTTTATAACATTCACTTCACTACAGTTTTATAAACAAACTGAAATGTTTTATTAATTGATGGATGGATGGATTCCATCTCATGAGGGACAAAAAATTACTACCGGTCTTGGCTCGGATTTGCTGATTTAGCAGGCTTCTAAACGTTTAAGAGCCCAGATTGATTAACTAGCATGTGGTAAATGAATCTCAGAGCCAATGGCAGTTATCTCATCTGCGATGCACTGATAGGACATAATATTAAGGATTTGTTCAAACTGAATTCAAAACTTGAACAATTTCCTCTGTTCTTTGAGAAGATGATTGATGATGGAAACATACGTTCCCTAGCTCTCTAGATACCAGGTGAAATTGTATTGAAGGAATGCAAGGTTGATCTGTGTCTGTCTAATTTTATGGACTAGATCTGAAGAACTACTCAACGTGAGTAGGAAACATGTTCGAACAATAACATGTTTCCTTACTGGTCACAGCCCAATGAGAGGACGCCTGCACAGAATGAGGATGCATTATGGAAAACTCTCCTGTAGACAATGTGGCAAAGGGATATCAACTGCCAAACGTATACTGTCATGATACAGATCTTAAAAATCAATCAATATTCAAGCAGCTCAAAACATGCCCGAAGAATACTGCCAACCGATGAGGAACCTGTACAAATTAGTGCACGGAATAAGATCAAGTAAGTGCTGTAAACTATCTAACTGGAATACACAAAAGTCTATAGCGGCTGGTGAAAAGACCAAGCTCCAATGGAAAAAAATTATGTGGATCCATTCCAGTATTGGCTCATAGATCTCTGTCAGTCCATCGAAGTCTGGAAATCTCTCCATAGATAGGGTGATGAACTTGATTTTTTCACGAGATGGACATCTCATGAGACAATAACGCTCAACTTCTGGTTGCAATATAAAACTACACGTTCGGTAATTGAATGTTACTTGTTTTGTCTTCATTATAGATTCAAGTTCGAAATCTTGACGATATAACACAATACAATCATCAACAAAAATCTTACTGAGGTATTCACATCTAGTTCATTGAATATGAGGTTTGACACGTATTATTAATTTGAAGAAAGATTTCATCATTTGAATTATAACAATGGATTTTCTAAATTTGGAGAATTATTTTTTCCTTGCATGCTTGTGGAATTCGATGTTATAATGTCGAACAAAAATTAAATATATTGGCGCTATAGACAATTTCTTGTACTGACGAAATGGAAGACTTCTTTTTAGAGTTTCCGTCGAATCATTTTCTATAAGTAGGAAGTTTTAAAGCAAATTTGGTCACTAATTTTTAAAATAATCCTCAATTTTTAAAATTTGCTTCTGTACGGAAGAAAAAAAAAGGTGACTTTATTTTAGGACCGTGTTGTAGTTTCCCATTTATTGCAATATTGTTTATTTGAACTTGTCGAAGAACATTAATGATTCGTGAGAACGACGAGTCGCTCTTGGACAGCAGTCATTCTGGTGGTATGCGAAGCTCGCGCGTAGGGCGAAAGCCAGTCTTAATTGACTAATTCCTCACATAATGGGTAATTGCTATGCCAGTGATGTATTACCTCAGTCCCGGATTCGGCGGCTAAGCCTGCCATTATATTCATACTCAATGTGGCTCAATTATTATCATCTCATCATATAATCATTCCATAAGCCACATTACCTCTTATTGTCGCATATCATACTATTAAATCTTCAAATTATTCACAGCCCTAAAACCCATCTCGATGGATTCAAATATCTCTTTCTGAACGATCTATTGTGGCTATAGAATTATATCAATCTCAGGGCATTCTAAATGGTTCAATAAGTTGTTTGTTCGAAATACCCGCAATTTATAAAAATTGAAGTTATAAATTTTGTTACTAATTTTGAAGTCGATTAATGTTATAGCTATCAGATAAACTTTTATTCAAAACGAACCCAAACATCATTGATAAATATTTTCATATTGCAATTTAGACAAGTAATTTTCAACCCCTTGAGGGCTAGCAACACCAACTTTGAAAATTCAAAAGGCAAAGTACCCCTTGCGAGACCTCGATTGATAGATTTTTTTCATACTGAATACAACAAAAAAGGTTTTCTACAATCAGTTGTTGAATAAGGAAGATATTTACCAAAAGCTATCAAATAAGAAATTGAGAAAACAAAAAAATTTCAATAAAGTAAAAAAAAATAAAAGTAAGTAAGTATTGATTAAATTGAATGTTCAAACTGCCAGAGAAAATAGTCTAACGGGATTGAATCTTGCGATTTTGCTGAATACTGATTAGGTTCCTGTCTAACAATCCACCGATTAGGAAATATTTGATCGAAGTATTCCCGAACTGGACGTGCATAATGTGGAGGCGCACCCGTCTTGCTGTAATCGAATTATGGGATCGGGTGCATCAGAATTTTCTGCATTAGGAAACGATACCGCTTAAGTAGTAAATTTTTATGGTTGGGGTTGCTAGTCCTAAGGGGTTGAAAATTACATTTCTAAAAGGCAATTTAAAATAAAAATCGACTTGTCTAAGCATTTTTCTAAACTATTTTTGTCAACGATTTCATAAAATTCAATCGTTACAAAATGTTTCTCAAACTTAATTAGCCAGAATCATTCTTGACAGAATACATGACTAAATTTAAGTGCTCTTTGAAGATAATATAAGAGGAAACAACATTTTTCTGTAGAATTCATTCTGAGTTTCGCGAAAAAAAATAGGAAACAGAAATGAAAAACCTCTCAATCCTTTACCACACCGTTCTGGATCTGTTGGATGTTTGATATTTTCTCTTGTTATTTTACTAAAATAAAGTTCTCATTAAAATAGATATTACCCAAGATGTTTGTAAGAACAAAGAAAACTAGAAGGAAAAATGTTTACGGTTTACCGCTCCTTCAAATGAATGAGGACAAACTTCAACGACTGATTCCTATAATTTGTGAATTTCTAACTATTGAGAGAAAATATTTTGCTTTCACTTCGTGCAAGACGAAACTGCCCTCTTCAGTCTTTACTTATTTTATAATGTTTATATTTTCATTGACTAAAGAACCTAATAATATGTTAATCAATGATATTTGTTTTGGTATAAGAACAGCGGTTGTACTTAAAGTATAAGCCATAATGTGTATGAAGAAGAGTGGGGTGGGGGAAAGTACCACAGCGCTAGTCAGTAGGGAGAATGACTGGCTTTCACCTTCATGTACAGCGATCTGTTATAACTTAGGGAAAGGTTACCAAGATCAAACCGTCTCTACGATTTGACCATACAAGTTTTGAACAGTATTAATGTTACAAGTTTGACAACTCACCAGCAGATGTCGCCATTATGTTTGTTCTGTCATATTACCATTTACCATTGCTTTTGCGTTCTGCATGTGATATTATGATATACGTCGTTAATCGTGTTTTCTTCTTTATGTTATTTAGTTGCAATTTTAGCTTAACTTATCGAAGAAAATACCATTGTTACAGTTAGGTTAACCCGTACTTTGGCAAGATTATTTTGTAGACTTTATATATTAGACGAAAGTTTTCATATAATTTCCGTTGCGTTTTGATATTTATTTGATTCCGCTAGATAATTGAGGTACACGTTTCTTCGATTGGACCACTTAATTGTAGGTAATCCAATCTGAGAAATACCATGAATACAAACAAATTCTTTTATAGAATGCCAAAAACCAAATGTTGTCAGGGGACGTTTGAAGAACTTATCGGAACATAGGAGTTTATTCTTGCATTCAAAAGACGGTACTCTGAAATTTCACTCAGCAGTTTCTACATTCACAAAGGAGTTAAAAAGGCGAAATTAAGGCAAATTCGCTAAAACTTGAAGAGATGTTTCAGTTAACGGCATCATACAAGAGAAAACTTGCGGCAGCGGAAAGCTTCTCAGGAAATTCTATTGTTGTCCATATTGCCCCAGGCTGAAAGACTAGGAATAAATAGATTCACTATAATTCAACATTTATATTCCTTTTTGTTAGAAACAAGAAATGAAGTATGTTTACACGAGTTGTTCCTAATTTGTAATTCATATAGGGGGATTCGAGGAGCGGTGGCCAGACATTTCTGAGACACACTGTATTTCGCTTTATTATGATGATTTCTCTGGTGGGGCGGTCCTTATTTTAGGTGTTCGGTGAAGTTGAGTTAGGTTGGTTAATTGTTAATAAGAATATTATTGTAATGCAATGGCTGTCGTCATATCCTTTCCAAAGGTCACGATGAGCAACCGCCATTTTTCACAAAAAACTCAAAAAAGGTCCCTATACTCATACTCGCATCATCAGGAACTGAACCATCCTCCCTACATACCGATTATTGCGTTGAATCCGATATTTTCACTTTGGAATATTGCAATATTTTGATATGGATTTACAATTCGGCACACACTTTCCAATCTAGCACGTTAGTGGAATGTTTTCCATCAAGTTTAACTGGAAACGTCATAGAATCAAGCACGACCTCTCGTCAACGCACAACAT
Organism: Endomychus coccineus; assembly: GCA_958510875.1. Taxonomy (NCBI): domain Eukaryota; kingdom Metazoa; phylum Arthropoda; class Insecta; order Coleoptera; family Endomychidae; genus Endomychus; species Endomychus coccineus. The sequence goes on from OY294068.1 coordinate 172,947,014, forward strand.
CTGTCTCATTTGTTCTATGTTACGACACTGTGCGCTTGCGTCGGAGATGCGGCCATCCTGGCCAAGAACGATACGTATAAAAGCTTTGAAAACGTGACACTGTATCAGATGAGCTCCTCCAGATTGATGCTCTTCTATCTGGACATAAAATGCATCGTGTTCATGATAGTTTTGCACGTTTTCTCGAGTCCGTTTCGTCGATCTACTAAGGCTGAGGTTTGAGAGTTATGCCTCGATTTGTACAGTCAGGCTGGGACTTGGTTAGAGACTTGAATGTTGGGGCTCGTTTTGTAAGGTCTGGTTGGTGCTTGGGTGGAGGCCCAGCTCAGACTGATATCTCAATTTTGGCCCAGACTTGGACTAATACATTAAATGCGAGGAGGGACCTCAAGGCTATAGCCGAGCTTGTCTCCATTGTGAAGCCTGGTGGCTCCTACATGGGATGTACATGATTTTTGAAATTCAATACACCTTTATTGCTACAGATGAGTTTTATAACCCTAGGAACTCCAATTTTTATAAGAATTTTCACTGTAAAGTAAACGAAAGTGGTGACTGATTACTTATGTCATTATTCGCTTTAAATGTTAAATCCCTTCAAACTTGGATGATATTTTTCCAAACTCTAACATCATACATTCACATTTTCATGTAAAATATACGAAAAACCACACAAAAATGAAAAATCGTATACTCCTTTGAACATTTTTGCCCAAATCAAGTGGCTGGTCAGTAAAACGTATCCCCAGACTACAGATTTGTGAACCCAAACTAATTTTGCATGTACTTGGGATTTTGCAAAAGAAATAAGAATGTAATTTAAATGCTAAAAAAATTACTCGTGCGCCATCTCTACACGTTGAGATATCGCACTGATAATTTTTTTCATTCATTTCGAAACTTTAAGGACAACCCTACTCTGATAAACTATAAAAGAATTCACACTGAGAATGCACTATAAATAAGAAATAATCACCTTTATCCACTATTATTTCGTGTTTAGTGGATAAGTGGGATTATTTCTTATCTATAACCCTACTCTGGATAATTCAATATCTCGAGTTAATGAAACAAACCGCAGGAATAATCTCTAGCAAGACCAATCTATACTCAACATATGAAATAAGTCGGAAGATTAGTTGAACATTCAGTGACGCATTGATCAGCTCTTGTACTATGAACAGGATTACCATCATCTATTCGGCAACCCTTTCTACTCACTATCGAGACAGTTCCGTTGGCATGCGGCTTCTGTTGACCAAATGTACTTTCTACTGCATACGGCAACAAATAAAAGCAATTTCAGACCAGCTTTAATCTGGTTAAACGTCTAAACACCAGTTAATCCATCGTGTAGAAAAGTATTAAAGCATTAGTCAATTATAGCTGAGGCTACCCTTCTTAATTTATTTCTCCCTATTCTAAATAATACGGACAGAAAATAATTTACTGTCGCTTGATGAAAATCAATCAATAGTTCCAGAACTTACAAATAATGTTCGTCGGTGAGAAATGCTGGATTCTAACAAAGAAATTTATAATAATTGTGTTTCACTTACATCTAAAACTTTCTGAAACTATGGAATGGAACTTGAATATTGTTGAAATGTTAAGAAGTTCTTAGATATTTTTCACTGTACCCTCATAACTGATAACTTTCAGCTCCATCAGGACTTCAATCAAAGATCGAAGGAACGTAGTCGAGTCAAATAAGGATAAAAAACGTTTGAATAGGAAAAATTAAGTACCACACAATTTTTTCTGGGATCTTGAGTACTTATATAACGAGAAGGCACAAAGTGAGAATTAGGGCAGACGTGCCACCCATAATACATAATAAAAAAAACAATGTAAATAATCAATCAAATAGGTCGAGAACTATTTATGAATTTTTTGGCCAAAACTGTGCCTGATTTTTTTTAACTTACGGTGTAGAAATCCTAAGTTTTATTTAATTGTGTTAGGAGAAAAGCTCGCAGGGTTTCAAATTCAATGAATCAAGTCATCGGATGAAAATTGTGAATTCGAAAGTAGAGTAAAGATAAATATTAATAATGGACGAGCCATTTCCCGATATCAAATGATAATAACATGAATGAAAGAAAACGACGAACAGGTTTAAATAGCAGACTATCTTGATGAATAAAATGCGTATTTTCATGAATTGATGGTGGATTAATCCTCTTGGAGCATTTGT